>CAUYQG010101348.1:0-11311 GCA_963574415.1 Tarsius wallacei | reverse complement strand
CGAATCTAAATGAATGGAGTTTGAAAGGTTGCTCTATGAGGATCTGATTTTTCAGCAGGGGGAGCTTTAGTTCCATCCTCCTTTAATTTATTTGCTGGGAACTTATTTCTCATTTCTTTCTCCAAATTCTTCCTTTTCTTCAGCAATCATTTCTTGTATCTCTCCCCAACCCAAAAGCAGTAAAAAAGAGAGGAAGAATAACCATTTTATTTGTTCTCTTTGTCCTGATCTTTTCCTTAAGCAACCAATGCTATTCATTTAATGTCATACTCTGTTCTGGCTGCTATAACAAAAATGCCACAAAATGGTTTGCTCATATACAACAAACATTTACTTCTCACAGGTCTGGAGGCTGGGAAGTCCAAGATCAAGGTGCCAGCGGATTTGATATCTGGGAAGGGCCCATTTACTGGTTCACAGGTGGTGCCTTGTCATTGTGGCCTCACAGTGCTTTTTGAATAGAGAAATTCTTAATGCTGGGCTGTTACTTGGTTCATATTGGAAGATTTTTACATTCATAATTAATTAATCAATTCAGTGTTTATTCAACAAGTATTGACTGAGCAAACATGCGCCAGCACTATGAAAGATGAATTTATCATTTGTGTGAAGTTGCCTGCAGGGTCCATGGGGCGACTGAGCTCCCCTGGGCTTATTTTATATCAGCACTGATTCTGTTCATGGGGGCTCTTACCCTCATGACTTCATCACCTCCCAAAAGGCCCAGCTTCCCAATGTCATCATCTTGGGGATTAGGATTTCAACATATGAATTTTGGGGGACACAACCCTCAGACTATTGCATTTCTTTTTTTTTTTTTTTTTTGAGTTGGAGTCTCACTCTGTCACCCAGACTGGAGTGTAGTGGCCTCCCGGCCACCGCAGCCTTGACCTGCTGGGCTCTGGCGATCCTTCCGCCTCGGCCCTCCAAGTAGCTGAAACTACAGGCGTGCGCTACCACGCCCAGCTAATTTTTTGATTTATTGTAGAGATGAGGTCTCGCCAAGTTGCCCGGGCGGGTCTCGAACCCGTGGGCTCAGGCAATCCACTCACCTCAGCCTCCCAAGGCGCGGGATTACAGGTTGAGCCATCTAGCCCGGCTGACTATTGCATTTCATAGTATTTATTGTGCACCTACTATATGCCACATAGTCTCCTAGGTACTGGAAGCAATGATTAACTACCACTTGGTCCTTTTTCTTCAAAGCTTTTACTGCCTGTAGATAGCCAATTAAGAATTACAATAAAAATTCTTAATGTGTAATAAGAAAAGCAGTACGCCACAAAGTAACCTGGCCTCCAGTGTAAGGCAGTCTAGATTCAAACCTGGGCTCTGTTGAATACTTACCATGTGGACACTGGGCTAGCGACTTAACCTCTTTGCACTCAGTTTTTTGATATAAATATATTCCCTGCCCACCTGATGGTCCAAGTAAGTGTTTCTGGCCTGCAGTGGTCTCCTCCAGGCAGTGATTTCTTCTTGTGGTTTTGCCATCCCATAGGGCTTCTTCCTCACTGCCAAGAGAGAAAGAGAGATGATGGAAGGGGCACAGCTGCTCCCTAAAAGCACTGGTCTGGAAATGGCATCCATAAGCTGGCACTCAGTCATGTAGTCACACTTAAATACCTCAGGAGAGGTTGGAAAAAGCAGTTTAGCTGTGTACCCAGGAATAAGAGAAGAACATGGATCTTGTTGAACAGCTGGCTTTGTAAGTCACGTTAAGAAGTTCAGGCTTGATCATGGAATTAACAAACCACTGAAAGCAAAGGAATAAAATGGTCATATTTTTCATTTTAGGAAAATCATTATCAGCGGTAAAAAGGAGAAAGACTTGGATGGCTGATTGGCTGAATGGGCAATAATGTTATTCAGCGAGAAACAGGAAGAGGTGCACGTTTTCAGGGAAGAGGGTGGGAGGTGAGTTCAACTGGGGACACCTTGAATATGAGGTGCTTCAGAATCATCAGGTATACAGATGCATACTCTAGTTACTTACCCTGAAGTCTAAGGCTCAGGAAAGAAATAGGAACTAGAGATATAGATTTGTGAGTTTTCAATTTATGGATGGCAGCATGGGGGTTTGGAGAGAATATCACATACAAAGAATGGACAAAGGCAGAAGAACTGGAAAAAGAAACTGGGCAGGCAGGAGCCTCCAGAGAGAGAGGGAAAAGTGGCAGAATATCGTGTACATAGATGCCACGGGAAGAGATTATTTCAAGGAGGCAGTGGTCAACAATTCTCAAAGCAAGGCACTGAATTTTATGAAAAAGAGGTTGTGGGTGAATGTTCTGGCTATTCTGTTTATCCACATTCTGGCCCCTTCTCTGTGCCCCTGAAGGCTGAGTCCTGTAGACTTGGGCTCCCTTGCCCTCTGGCTTTCAGTTGGGTGTAGCCAAGGGGAGGCAATGGCAGATCAGATGACAGGAGAGTGAGATGTTTTTCTCTGTTCCTTCTCTCCCTGCTGCAGTGCCTCCTCTTGGGCGGTAAGTCCACCCCTCCTTAGCTGTAGTTCCCACCATGTGTCCTCTTCTCCCCGGTCTAGTTCTCATGTTTTAGTTCCTCCTCTCATCTCTTCAGTCCTAGAACTGATCATGGCTTCCCTCTGCTGCTGCTCTCTGAGTGCCTCACGAGCCCATGCTTGTCACCCTAATCTGGCCTATATCTCTGTTGAATAGCCTCTTCCTTTGAACATTCTGGGATGGATTTTGCTTCTTGCTCACACACTGACTGAAAGCAGAAAGTTAGAAACTAAACTGTAATTGGTAAAAGAGTGAGTATATGGCAAAGAAGGAGTTAGGCTTTCAAAGAATTTGGATGTGGAATTAATCTTCTCGCTTTCCCTGAAAGGACAAGTAGAGAGAGATAAGACGAATAGAGAAATTCTGAAGTGGAAAGAGGAGTCTAGTTTTTCCAAGATGGAAGAGATTGCTTATGTTTAAATGCTGACAGGAAAGGGCCAGTGGAGAAGGATGTATTGTTCATGTAAGAAAGTAGGGGACTCATCCATTGGCTGAAGTTTGTGAGAAGGCAGAAGGATCTGGGACACAGGGCACAGATGAGGAGGTTTGCCATAGGTGAAGGGAGGGTCACTTTATCTGTTGTAATGGAAGGAATGAAAGACAGGATGAAATCACCCTGCACTTTGGGAGGCTGAGGTGAGTGCACTGCCTGAGCCCGCGGGTTCGAGACCCACCCGGGCAACTTGGGCGAGATCTCATCTCGACAATAAATTAAAATTAGCCGGGCATGGTAGCACGTGCCTGTAGTTCCAGCTACTGGAAGGCTGAGGTGGAAGGATCGCCGGAGCCCAGCAGGTCGAGGCTGCGGTGGCCGGGAGTGTGCCACTGTATTCCAGTCTGGCGACAGAGTGAGACTCCAACTCAAGAAAAAAAGAAATCGGAGACAGTTCTTGTTTAAGGACTTGTTTTTTCTGTAGTCCAAGAATATTCAGAGAGTAGGATTATTATAGGCCTGGGTATTTGCCAGGCAAATCTTATTGAAGTATAACGATGCGAAGGAGTTGAGCATACTGGCAAGAAATGGATTAGGCACAAATAAGGATGAAGATGGAAGGGTACAGATGAGGGAATAGGGTGCAGGGGACTGGTCATTCAGGGAGGTTTAAGACTGATTTATAAAGAGCAATGAGTAAGAAAGTTGAAAGGGGAAAGTCTGAGTTCATGATTTCAGAGAAGGAACAATTCTGATTGATGGCGAGATTTGGGAAATGACTTCAGGATGCATGCCTGGAGTGAGGTGCGTGCAAGAGTGACTAGAGATGAGGATAATGAAGTAACTGGGATGATGGAGGACTTGGGATGGAGAGGAACCAAAGTCTCTTAGATCACTACTTCCATGAAGGGAAAAGTGAACAAGGAAAACATCTCTACCTCATCCTAGGAAGGAGTCCCTGGCATCTTCTTTCATCCTAATGTAACATCCCCCTGCCCTGTTCCCCTTAGGATCCTGGGTTTCATGTGATGATGCCCATGGGAGTCCCTACCCTAGGCCTGGAACCCAGTTTCCCCTTCACCCGTTGCTTCCACCATACCAGGGCTCAGAGCTGAGGGAGTCTCATCTCCAACTATCCACATGGTGAGGAAACTGGTTCTGGGGATGTGGCAGGGTACAGGCTCCTGCTCTGGTTGCCAGGGCTCACCAGGGTGAAGAGTGACACAAGCTGAGGAAAGAAGTGCTCCTGCTGTCTTACTCTTGACCGGGGAAAGTACTTTTCTGTAGCAACCCTGGGAGCCATAGTTGGCCTCTATGGAACAAATGGCAGGAATGTCACGAGTGGCTGAAGCAGAGCAGCTTTGGTGGGTGGGTTCTGGAGCCTCGTAATCATCCTTCACATGAATTTTATGGGAGAATGTATTCAGTTTCAAACAATGGACTTAGAAATTACTCTTTAAAATTAGAAATTGTATTAAAATTGCATACTGGCCTCTAAATAACTCAGAAAATAGAGTGTTATCAAAGGTGCTTTTTCTGTTTCTATGAGTTCTAGGAGTTGAGATGGAGGATGGATTGTCGGCAAAGAGTCTTGCTAAATGAGTGCTCTGTGCTCGGAATTTAGATATTTTAACATTTAGAAAATGTGTTGTGTTAGGGGAGTAATTTGTGTTCACTGAACATAATTCAGAAAATAAAAATAGAAAATAAAACTCTTCTGTATTATCACTAACTATAAATAACTACTGTTAATATCTCAGCATCCTTTTCACTCTGGAAACACATCTCCCTTTACTCCCTTCCCAGCTTGGAGACAATTGTATATAAAGTTTTATAACCTCTTTTATTCATTTAATAAAATGTGAACATTACAAGCTAAAAAAAAATTATAGCGGAATCTTCTAGCTGTTCACCTAAATTCCTTTCCTTCTTCCTGTATGCAGTTAGACGATGTTTCCAGGCCTCCCTTGTAGCCAATGGAACATGAATGAATAAGATAAGTGCCATTCCTGTCTTCTCTATGTTATCTGTTTCCCCTTCTTATAGCTGAATGCAGATAATGACAAGGCCTCAGGAGATTTCAAAGTCACAGGATGGGAGAAGCCTAAGATGTGAATAATCATGTACTGAATAGAGATATGTACTGGATAGAGAAATATGGGTAAGAATAAACATCTATTGTGTCTGATCTATTATATATTTTAGATCTGCTTGTTACAGCTGTTTTGCCTATCCTCTTTTTCACTCTATGGGCATACCATACTTTTGCAAAGGAAATGTTTCTTATTTAATTGTAGTAGATTGTTAAAAATAGCCCCCAATGAGTGAATCTCATCTCCCCATGTCCATGCCATGCCTCTTTGCAATGTATCTTTACTGTTTTCCCTAACAAAAACTGGAATCGATTTCCCCAATTCCTTTAATCTGGGTTGCTCTTATGACATTTTTGACCAGAAGAATGTGATGAAAGTGGCATTTGAGGACTTCTCAGTCCAGATCCCAAGGGTCCTTACAGCATCTGCTTTTGCTCAGGGTGGATCCCAGCTAGTATGTAAAGAAGTCCAAGTTATCCCATTGGAGAGAGAGTCTATGTGGAGAGATAGCTCCTAGAGGTGAGATACCATGTGGAGACAAAAGCCACATGGAGGAGATCTGAGGCCCCAGACATATGTGTGAGCCCGGATAATGCTACAAGGAGACCCAGCCATCCCAGTCCACTCTCAGTCATTGGATCCATGCCAGGGTGGGGGGTGGGGGAGGGGGGGATGCCAGACTTGTGAGTGAAGCCTCTCCATCAAATCAAGTCATCACAGCTTTCCTCCACAACACCATGTGGAGGAAAGAAAAGCCATTCCTGCTGAGCCCTGCCCAAATTCCTGACCCACAGAACTGTAAACATTGACATAATTGTTTTAAGCCACTAAGTTATTGATTGTTAACCAGCAATCGATAACTGAAACATAGGTACTATAGGGGAGGAAACAAAGGTGTCTCTTTTCCTCACACATTGCAAAATTCATGGCTGACACCAAACAAAATCATAGCAAAATATGTTTGACCAAAGCATAAAAATATATTTATCCAAAGTTTTACATGACATGGGAGCCTTCAGAAATAAAAACCCAAAGATTAGGGAAAACTGTATATTTTTATGCTGAGTTTGATGAAAGATGTAGATTGCTGTGGAGAAACATGATTGGACGAAAGGGGGTATGATCTAACGATAATAAACTGGGGGGAACTTGGCAAAGCCTGTTTGTTCACATCCTTCTCTGTTAAGACACATTTCTGTGTCTCTTCATTTCTTTCCTCTGGATATAGGGCAGGACACCAGTCCCATGAGAGTCTTAAGATCTACTTTCAGGGATGGTACAACAGAGAATATCACTGGCTCTTGTGCAGAAAGGTGGAAGAAAATCAGAGAATTACCTTCTTGCTGTAGTTTTCTCAGATTCCAAGGTGTCTTATTTTGGGGGGGCATTTTCTGAACTCCAACAATATTTATATTTATATTAACACATTTTTGTTACTATAAATGACAGTGTTGAGCATCCTTGTCTTGAATTTCCTGTCCTTTAGAGGACTCTATGTTACTGAACTTGTTTAAGCCTGGAAATTGAGTAAGAAGTCATGTCTCTCCATTTTGGTGCTCAAATCAGATTTCTGGTTCCTGTTACATAGATAAAGTAATCTTTTTTTTTTTTTTTGAGTTGGAGTCCCACTCGATCGCCCAGACTGGAGTGCAGTGGCCGCTCCCGGCCACCGCAGCCTCGACCTGCTGGGTTCCGGTGATCCTTCCGCCTCAGCCTTCCGAGTAGCCGGAATTACAGGCGCGCGCTACCACACCCGGCTAATTTTTTTTTTTTTTTTTTTTTTTATTGTAGAGATGAGGTTTCGCCTGCCCAGGCGGGTGTCGAACCCGTGGGCTCAGGCAATCCACTCACCTCAGCCTCCCAAGGCGCGGGATTACAGGCTGAGCCACCGAGCCTGGCTAGATAAAGTAATATTTTAATAGGCCAAGTTCTATTTAATTCTCGCAGACACTGTGATCAATTAGTCACCATTGCAGTTCCTTGCTAGTCAAAACAATCTGGTTATCATTTTATCTTACTGCTAGTTACAGCAAATGTGCCAACCAGTCTCCTTTAGTTAATCATTGCCAGTGGGCCTTTGTCATTCTGGAATTCCATCATCCCCACTGAAATCAGGGAGTCCATCTCAATGGCAGTGTCTTCTACCATCAACCTGACCTACAGAAGACAGCCATCACAGAACTTTGTGTAGATACAGGCAGCCTCCTCTTATTGTTATTTCTCAATGCCTTAATGGAGGGAGTGACCTCTGAGCCCTCTCAGAGGACATGGTGTGGGTGTGCAGACCTGTTTACATATCCACTACATTCCAATTTCTCTAAGCTTTTGGATTCCTACTTTTACGTTAGGCTATGAAAATTCTGGCATCTTAATGCCATTGAATGCAGGCTATAGCAGGGTTAAAGTTCCAGTCATCAAAGAAGACTGACTGTCAGGCACACTTCTAGTAACTGATATGATGATCCATATTGACATATTTGGTCTAGTCCCGTGTTGTATATTCCATCCTCTATGGCCTACTAGCCTTAAAATTCAATACTACTTCAGTTTATATCACGAAAAATTACCAACAATTTGTAATTATTTTGGTGTATCAACTATTTCTTTCCATGCTAGACTTTGTACTTGTACCCCAAGAGCAAACTGAGATCTGACTCTAGTTATAGCTCTAGAGGTGATGAGAAGTGGTTGTGATGGGTCCTGAGATTATTACAGGGTCTTCACACAAGTATCTTCAGACACAGGAAGACAGACTGCTCCAAGAGTCTCAGCTTTCCCCAAGTTCAACTAAGTGATCCTTATTCCAAAACGCAGAGTCCTTCTTCTTACCAATCAATGCTCTAATTTTCACATATGAAACTTGTAAGTATATGAATTCAATTTAGGTTGTAATTCTGTAACCTACAGAATTGAATTTTGCTTCAAGGTCAACCCTGAAGCTATAAAAAATAAATGATTCTTCTAGGACCACCATGGACACTCTCTGACCTTTGGTGACTTGAGCTAACACCTGAGCTTGTCATTTTCTACAGGATCTTCGATGTACTCTGAAGCATTGCCTCTACTGCAGCAGTCATGTGGCCCAGTGGTCTTCAGAAGGCACGTCCTCACTATCAACCTCAGGTGACTAAGAATGATGCTGCAGCATACCGTGGGTTTCTGATATTTGTTTCCCCTTGATAAAGAGGGGACTACTGTGTTCAAAGCAAAGGACATGGTCAAACCAACTAGAGAATTCCATTTTGAGATACTGTTTCCTGGGACTACTGGTTCCAAACATTGTCTCAGAGTCCATTAGTAAAACAGAATATTACAGTATTTCATATTTCACCAGAGAGAACTTAAGAACTTAAGAAATGCAAGGGATTGGTTAAACGGATGTTTAAGAACTGAGGTGCAAAGATACGACACCGAGATAACACAGAGGCAACTGCTGAAAGCAGTTACAACTCCTAGAGCTGGGGAAACAAGGCAAATAATCTAGAGTCATCAGAATTTAGACTTTAAGAAAAGGAAGAGACCCACAGAATTGGGACCCAGACCTCTGAGGAGAGAACACCATCCAGGCGCTGCAGCATATCTGAGGGAGTCCTGGGAGAATGTCAAAAAATCAAGGACTGGAACCAACTGGCATTACCTGGAGTGGAAGGCTGGTGCAGAGTAATGCTGTCAGGGACTTGCGAGCAGAGACGTAGCTTCTCTTCTCCCCGCCTTCAGTCTCCCTCTAGTGGCCCACATTGGTATAACTACCAGCCGGCAAAGTTGTTTGCAAACTCCCCGTACCAGCAACCCACAACAAATGTAAAAGCATGGGATTAGAGCTGGAAGATCACGGGTGAATGGGTCAAAAGATATATGAGGGGGAACCCCCCCAAAACCCGGAATTTATTTATAAAATTGTGTATTTACTCTTACATGGTTAAGCTTCAGTCACCTTCAGTCTCCATTGGATGCCATACTCTATCAAGACACTTTTTTCTGCCGCTCAAATTTCTGAACTTGTCAATTTTGATGCCTTTTACTGTTTCTGCCATTTTTATTTTTGCTTCCACATCAGCAAAATTTTTCCCTTTGAAGACTCTTCTCATCCAGGGACCAACAAAAAAAAAATCTGTTGGGTGAGAGGGTGAATAGGTAGGTTGGGGCATGGGGGTCATGCCGTTTTTTGGTAAAAAACTGCTGAACATTCAGTGTGGACAGGTACACTTGGAAATCACCCATCATGAAATGGGTAGACCAGTTAAAGAATTTCCAAAAAAAAATTTTTTTTTTAGTGAAGCTGACCAGCAACTCCTTGCAATAACACTAGCCAGTACACTGATGCAGGTGGATTCCTAAAACATTTATCTACAGGGTAATCCTGTACTACAAGGGACCCACCCTCCAAAAAATAATTCCGGTTTTTTTTGGGGGGGTACCCCTTTCTATGTCTCTGAACATATTGTTGCATACGTACATGCATCCATGCACACATACAAATTTTTAAGACTTTACTACACAGTATTTTAGCATTAAGAATACATTTTTGCTGGGCATGATGGCGTAAACTTGTAATCCCAGCACTTTGGAAGCCGATGGAAGAGGATTGTCTGAGTCCAGGGGATTGAGACCAGCCTGGGAAACTTGGTGAGGCCTCATCTCTACAATAAATCAAAAAATTAGCCGGGCACAGTGGCATGCACCTGTAGTTACAGCTACTTGGAAGGCTGAGCTGGAAGGATTGCCTGAGCCCAGCAGGTTGAGACTATGGTGGCCGTGAGTGTACCACTGCACTCCAGCCTAGGTGACAGAGTGAGAACTCAACTCAAAAAAAAAATTCCATCCTACTGCTAGAGAAATGGCCATTACTATCTTTATTTAGATCCTTCTAGATCTTTTCCTCAATGTGTGTATGTGTGTTCTTTCAAGGAATTATTCTGAACTGCTTTAAAAAACCCTTTAATGTATCATCAAAAACTGCTAAAATTAGCCAGGTGTGGTAGAGTGCGCCTGGGATTCTGGCTATTTGGAGGGCTGAGGCAGAAGGATAGCGGGAGATCAGCAGGTTGAGGCTGTGGTGGCCGGGAGCGTGCCACTGCACTCCAGTCTGGGCAACAGAGTGAGACTACAACTCAAAAACAAACAAACGAACGAACAAAACTCCGCTCAAATCAATACATCTTTATTTACAACAGAGTTTCAAACTGTTCCTGGGAAGTGTCTTGGGCAGGAAGCCTTAATGGGAGGACCCTACATTCCACCATACACCTTTAATCACTGCAATCCTACTTTTATATGAAGGGAGGACCCCCCAAAAACCCGGAATTATCTTTTGGAGGGCAAGCCCCTTGTAGTACCCTCAGAATTTGTTCCTCTGGATCAGATGATCACCAAATATTTTATCTGGAAGTTTTGAGAAGCTTGCATCACTATTTGCAGAAGAGATGTCCTGAGTTGTGGCAAACAGCTTACTGGTTCTTCCACTATGACAATGCACTTTCTACCATGACAATGTTCAGCAGTTTTTGACCCCAAACGGCATGACCTCCGTACCCCATCCTTCCTATTCACCTAATCTTGCCCTGAACGACTTTTTTTTTGTTTCCCTGGATGAAAAAAGTCCTCAAAGGTAAACGTGTTGCCTATGTGGAAGAGGTAAAACAAAAAACGGCAGAAGCGTTAAAAGGCATCACTATTGATGAGTTCAAAACTGTTTTTTTGAGCAGTGAATGAAGCGTTTTGATATGTTTATTGCATTAAACGGAGAGCACTTGGACGGTGACTGAAGTTTAAACATGTAAGAATAAATATAAAATTTAAAAATGAATACATTTCTTTTTTAGGGTCATCTCTTGTATGCTTGTTTTACATATTTGGTTTCTGTGTAAGATTTTAAAAATTCTACTGCCAAAATATTAGAAAACAAGTGATTCATTGTAAAGATACAATATCATCCTTCTTTTTCTTTTTCTTTTTTTTTTTTTGAGTCGGAGTCTCACTCTGTCGCCCAGACCGGAGTGCCGTGGCCGCTCCCGGCCACCGCAGCCTCGACCTGCTGGGCTCCGGCGATCCTTCCGCCTCAGCCTTCCAAGGAGCTGGAACTACAGGCGCGCGCTACCACGCCCGGCTGATTTTTTGATTTATTATAGAGATGAGGTCTCGCTTGCCCAGGCGGGTCTCGAACCCGCGGGTTCAGGCAATCCACTCACCTCAGCCTCCCAAGGCGCGGGATTACAGGCTGAGCCACTGAGCCTGGCTCATCCTTCTTTTTCATGATCACAAGA
>CAUYQG010101347.1:0-49817 GCA_963574415.1 Tarsius wallacei | reverse complement strand
GCTCGGTGGCTCAGCCTATAATCACGCGCTTTGGGAGCCCGCGGGTTCGAGACCTACCTGGGCAACTTGGCGAGACCTCATCTCTACAATAAATCAAAAAACTAGCCGGGCGTGGTAGCGCCACGCCTGTAGTTCCAGCTACTTGGAAGACTGAGGCGGAAGGATCACCAGAGCCCAGCAGATCGTGGCTGCGGTGGCCGGGAGCGGCCAATGCAATCCAGTCTGGGCGACATATTGAGACTATAAATCAAAAAAAAAAAAAAAAAACTTATTAAAGGCATACAGGGAGATATTATTCTTATATGGAGGATAGAAAAACTGCAGTCCAAGCCGGGCTCGGTGGCTTAGCCTGTAATCCCGCGCCTTTGGGAGGCTGAGGTGAGTGGATTGCCTGAGCCCGCGGGTTCGAGACCCACCTGGGCAAGCGAGACCTCATCTCTACAATAAATCAAAAAACTAGCCGGGCATGGTAGTGCGCGCCTGTAGTTCCTGCTACTTGGAAGGCTGAGGCGGAAGGACCACCGGAGCCCAGCAGGTCGAGGCTGCGGTGGCCAGGAGCGGCCACTGTACTCCAGTCTGGGCGACAGAGTGAGACTCCAACTCAAAAAAAAAAAAAAGAAAAACTGCAGTCCAGAGTGAGCAAAATTTCTTACCATAGGTAATAAAAAGAGTTAATTACATAGACTTGATTTTCTCAGTATCACACCAGCACTCTATTCATTACACCCATTTCTTTTTTAAAAAGGAAATTATAGATAAAGTGATAGGTAGGTGCTTAGTTATTAGTTCTTCCCTGTACATTATATGATGTTATTTCTAAGGGCTAGAAAAATATTCTTATATGAATTCATGAGCTGATATTTGAAATTTGTGATACTTGCCATAAGAAAATTATTCTAGCCAGAGTCGGTGGCTCAGCCTGTAGTCCCAGTACTTTGGGAGGCCAAGGTAAGTGGACTGCCTGAGCCCACGGTTTGAGAACAGCCCGGGCAACTTGACGGGACCTCGTCTCTATATTAAATCAAAAATTAGCTGGGCCTGGAAGCAAATGCCTGCAGTCCCGGCTACTTGGAAGACAGGTGGAAGGATAGCGGGAGCCCAGCAGATCGACACTGGGGTGGCCGTGAGCGTGCCACTTGCACTCCAGCCTGGGTGACAGAGTGAGACTCCAACTCAAAAAAAAAAAAAGAAAGGAAAAATATTCTATATATAATGTAATTATATTGATGTAAATATACACATAGTTACTTTTATATAAATATGTATTTTGATGAGATTACTTTCTTATAAATTCATATTATCTGCATATAAACTTCAAAATAATATTGTACTATGGTGTTCATCTTGATAAAGGGCTAAATTAAAAATATCTTGATTAATATAAGCCTTTACACTGACACAGAACATTTATTCAGAATATAACTAACCATATATAGTAACGCAGTCAGTAAAAGTTCATTCAAGACATACAACATTTTATTGAATTTACCTTGCCACAGAGAAAAGAAAAGTATATACTTATTCTGCTGCCAGAAAAAAAAAATGGTTTGAGGTAACTATCTGAACACAGAAAAAACAAAAATTAGGAAATCTTGTCTACCATTCCTTCTCAAAATGGAAATTCAGCAGTTAGAAATTCATGTAATTTCTTTTTTATGCAAAAATATAAAATAAGCTGAGCTTACACCACTTTTTATAAGTTATAGATACTTTAAATAATGGCTATTCATCTACTTAATGTCTAGAAATTTTAATAGAAAAAGAAATATATTTATTTACTTTTATAAATATTTATCATTCAATTGTATGCCAATTATATTGTTATTAAACACAAGCAAAGCACAATTAATCAAAGAGAAATCAGCACCTCAGAGACTATCAAAGACACTCTGAACACAAACAATTTTTAAATAATTTCAATTAAGTTGACAAATCCTGCTCCAGTGACCCAGCTATGTGGAGGCAACTGGACTTGGATGCCCAGTTCTGAACTCTGAGGAAGTGATTCTGTGAAAACTCTGGTTATTTCTCTAATGCGAATTAGAGAATAAACAAGAAACTAGTCCATTTGATCCTTCCTAAGGCTCTCAGAACCCAGAAATAGTTACTAGCCTTTAAAAGCTAGTACTTAGAAAACATGAATGAAATAAAATCAATTACATTTTTCCTTCATCCATTATAGATTAAATAAGATTTTGTGGGATGATCTAAAATCCTACCATTTATAGATACAGGAAACATGGGGAAATAGATAAAAGCTAGAAATGCATGGGCTCGTAGCTAGGCTTGCTATTCATTCATTTAGATTTTCTTCTATGAGCTATTTAACCTTTCACAGTCTTAATTCATCTTGTAAATTTAAAAAATTATAAATTTTTTCCTCATAGGTCTATTGTTAAAGCAAAATAAGACAATTCACACAAAGCAATAGGCACATAATAAGTGCTGCATACTAATAATCATTAGTATAATGGTTCTCTACAACCATTTCTATGAGAAAATGTCTAGCATGTGCTCAGGAGAGAATTTTTTCACCTGTGTACATTTACTTATGACATCATTAATAATTATCACTATATAAATACTTTCTTACCAATGATACATTTCTAGCCCACAACCCTGTACCCTACTTAAAAACTGTGACCCCACTATGGTCCCAAGTGACCACAGAGAGAAAAAAAATTTTCAATATGCTTAACATAATGTCACTGGATTCTTAGTAATTACTAAAATCATTTTATCTGATAATGAATTTCTCAAATTTAAGTTAAAGGAGAATACTTGGACAAAAATTTAAATAAATAATGGCTCCTTTGGGTAACTTCCAGTATCAAAGATTACATGAGCACCTGTCTAATGTTACCTTTACTTTCTATAATAACATTTAATGTGTATTAAGCTTGTACAATATATCAAGTAATATGAAAAGTGCTTTACATGAATTGTATCAATTATTACACAAAACCATCTTATGAGCAAATCTTATGCTAATCCTCATTTAATAGATGAGGCTTTTGAGATTTAGATTATCACATAGTTTATGCACAAAATAGTTAGTATTTTCATTTAAGACACCTAACTTTCACTAGCAACTTGGTTCTGAAAAAAAAATGAAATCTCCAGGTAGAGTTGCCAGATAAAATACAGGAGGCTCCATTAAGTATGTGTGTTCTAAATATTGCAATTATATTTTGTTCATCTAAAAGTTAAACTTAACTGATTATCTTGTGTTTTTACTTGCCAAATCTGGCAAACCTACTTCTAAAGGTTTTGTTTGTTTGTTTAGTTTCAATAGAAGGATCCGCGGTCGGGCACAGTGGCTCATACCAATAATCCCAGTACTTTGGGAGGCCTAGGTGAGAGGATTATCTGACCCTAGGGATTTGAGAGTATCCTGAGCAACTTGATGAGACCTCATCTCTACCATAAATCAAAAAATTAGCCGGACAAGGTAGCGTGTGCCTGTAATTCCGTTAGTTGGAAGGCTGAGGTGGAAGACTCACCTGAGCCCAGTGGGTTGAGGCTGCAGGGGCTGTGAGCATGCCACTGCACTCCAGCCTGGGCGACATAGTGAGACTCCAACTCAAAAAAAAAAAAAAAAAAAGATCCTGAATTGCTTCACAAACAGAACAAATCCACTTCACTGAATAGATTTGAGATAGCCCAATGACACATATAGGAATTGCTAAAAGAAAAGCATTAGACAAATTAAATGTAACAGAAGTTAATTGATTAAAAAATAATTTGCAAATAAGGCAGCCTTAGAAACTTATGTTCAGTGACACCAGGACTGATACATGGTTGAATAACATTTATGTACAGGAAAAGGAAAGTAAGTACAGAAAAAGAAAATGAGATAGAGAAATAGCTGGATTGGTTACAGTTCTATGTTTCCCTTATTGATCATGATTTGAACAGATGGCCATCAGTGATTGGCTGAGACTTGGCTAATTGTTACAAAAGTAGGCTAAAGTCTGTTTATACATCAAGTTAAGTTACAGTTCACTCTGTATGGCTAAATTCTTAGGCCATATTTAAAATATGTACAGAGGCAACCTTAGGCCAAACTCACTCAATTTAGTAATTCCTTCCTTTGAACAACTACTCAATTTTGAGAGGCTGACCAAAACTTTAGGCATTGATGACACTCTCTGTCACCATCATAAATGGATTTATGTAGTATCAAATCCCTATGGGAAATAGAACAGTGAGGTTTAGAGGCAAGAACAAGAAAAGATAAAAAATTGAATGGTTAACATCTGGTTACTTCTAGTTACTTTTTGTGAGGGCCAAAACAGAGTCACTTCTATACCATGCTGAAATCTCCTGTTTTCAAAGAGGAAAACAAAAACAACAGAGCCATCATGAAGTACAAAATTTTTAATAATGGAAGCTCTAAGGACTCAAGAAAGACCATGCAACCATCCGGCTCTCCATAAGCCTATGCTTAACATTGAATTTTCATCCTCTTAAATACCAACTTTTTTTCTCCAGTGTGGGTGCCTAGCACTGTTTATTAAATTGGTTATCATAGGTATGTTGACTTGGGTCATGGAGTTTTTTCAAATTGCATGTATTAACAACTTCATTACTGACTGACTTAGCATAAAAATCTGCCAAAGTAGTTCCTTAGTATTTAATTAATTCTGTTCTGCTTGATGTTGGTTGGGTTAGCAGTTTTATAAACCAGTCTCTTTACTAGAGTTCTGGGAATTCTTACACAGTTCAAATGATATTACCTAAAGTTATCAGAAGCCTATATTAAAGAGTGCTTGTCAGGGTCCTTTCTATGAATATTCTTGAAGAAGCAATGCATTTTGGAATGTAGTTTATTGCAAAACGCTTTTATAAAGACATCATAATAAAGTCATTAACAGTGAACAATAAGACTTAAACATGCATAAATATTACAAAGAAATTTGGTTATTTCTATGCCATATAACATTTTAACTTTACAACCAAAAGTTATGACTGATGACATAACTGATGATTAGTTATCTCATACAATTTTGAGACAAATAACAATAGCATACCCCTAAGTATAAATTAAAGAAGGTTAAGCATTACTGACAATGCTTTTCATATAATTTAACATACTAAATAAGTCCAACTGGTTTAATATACCTTTTTCAAAATTATAGGAGGCTTTTTAAAAATTCAAAAGTTAGGCTGGGAGCGGTGACTCATGCCTGTAATCTCAGCACTTTGGGAGGCCATGGCAGGAGTATTCACAAGTCCAGTTTGAGACCAGCCTATGCAACATAGGAGGACCTTATCCCTACAAACATTTCTACAAAAAAAATTTTAAAAATTAGCCAGGCATGATGGTGTATACCTATAATTGAGAGGTTGACACAGAAGGATTGCTTGAGCCCAGGAGTTCAAGGCTGCAAGTTTGCAGAGCTGTGACTTTGCCACAGCACTCCAGCCTGGATAAAGAGTGAGACCATGACAAAGGAGGGAGGGAGGAAGGGAGGGAGGGAGGAAGGGAGGGAGGGATGGAGAGGGGACAGAGGGAGGGAGGGAGGGAGAGGAAAGAAAGAAAGAAAGGAAAGAGAGAGAAAGAGAAAAAGAGAGAGGGAGAAACCAGAGAGGGGACAGAGGGAGGGAGGGAGAAAAAAGAAAAAGAAAGGAAGAAAGAAAGAAAGAAAGAGAGAGAGAGAGAAAAAGAAAGAAAGAAAGAAAGAAAAAAGGAAGGAAAGACGACCCAAAAGTTAGTTTGGGGTCAAAAATACTTAATTTTGCTTTTTGAGAAAATTTTCAAATATCATAGTTTTAAAACATCTGATAAAAATATCACAGATCACTGTAAAATAATAGTCATTCAGAGTAATAATTAAAAGGTGTCAAAACTAAATACAGGAAGTTACATATTTGTAGGAAAACCTTAAATCTTTAACTCAGCATCCCAAAGAAGCAAAACATAAATATTTCAACAATTTTACTGCCTCTTTGAAAAGACTATATACAAAAAGAAAATAAAATGTCTAAGCAACTAATTGATAAAAATTGAGTTTGCTGATCTTTTGACTTAGTTACTATTCCACCTCAAAGGTGAAAAGAAAGCTAGATAAAGTGTTTATAAGAGGTAGGCCCTTAGGTAAAGTGAGCTTGCTACTTTTCAGTACTGTCTATGTTGAGGGTTGGCATAGAGAATGCTTACTTTCTTTGCTCTATTTGTTAACAGGCTTCACCTTGAATTCAGTAGTTTTAGCTAAGAGGCAGAAAGTAACGTAGAAAGACTGCCTATTGAATTAAATCGTCTCCAATATATGCTTTTCTGGCATTTAGCTGGCTATTAAAAAATCATTTTATAGAAGAAATTTATGTATATAAAGACACTCCATCTGTAAGGATGTCTACCTCTCTACAACTGAGAGGGAAGACTGAATCAAAAGGCATTGATTTGAATTTATATAACAAAGCTGAATTTTATTTAAGGTGTTATCATTTTTTCTTCTGACCATCCTGTCTTAACTGGGCCTTTACCTACACACTCCTTCTGATGGTTTGAGAAAATGATTTTACTTAGGCCTGAAGGCTAAGCCATGTGCTTTTTAGATATAAATTTTCTACCTTGTTTTGCATTTCCTAAAGCATCATTTTGGAAATGCAAATTTAGGGTAAAAAAATTTAGATGTTTATTTAGATAAGATAAGTAAAGTAGAGAGTGATGGGAATAAAACTAAGGCTACATCTACCATCTGTTGGATGAACCAGAAGTTATCTCAACAAAATGGGGCCCCAAACCAGGTCACTCTATTTACCCCAGTTTGGAAAAAATTAAAAAGTCAGAAGGTAGAAATTACAGTGAGCAGTTTAAATAACAATCACTTAGAGCAATGATAAGATAGGTCAATCCAAAAAAAGACAAAGCTTCCTTGACTTAACTCTTTGCTGGAATAGAAAAAGTTTATAGTAAACTTGTCATGGCTTATTTTAAGATTATTTTTCAACAACTTGAAGTCTTAAAGTCAGGTTGAGTTAAGTAATACATATTTGTTAAATGTCTGAGTCATTTCTAAGTAGGTAAAAATACTAAAACATGGGCAACCCCTTCAGGTTCCCTCCCACTGTGGGAGCTTTTCTGTCCTCTCAATAAATCCTGCTTTCAAAAAAAATACTAAAACAATTAATTTATTTGTTAATTATCAATCAATTATTAATTAGTTTAATTATTGATTAATTTGCCTAAATTAATTGCTGAACACAGGTTTAAGGTACATATATTTTGACACTTTGCTTTCAAATGGTATAGAAAAACTGAATAAATTTGGGTCTGTTAATAAACAAAAATTATGTTATGAGAAAATATTTATTTAGAATACTAATATAAAACAGATTACAAGTGCTTACGTACTAGGTTTTCACTAGAAATTAAGGTTACTGGAGCTAAAAAGATTCTAATTAACATATGGCAATTAAAATAACTCCTTATGCCGGGCTTGGTGGTTCAGCCTGTAGTCCCGCGCTTTGGGAGGCTAAGGTGAGTGGATTGCCTGAGCCCGCGGGTTCGAGACCCGCCTGGTCAACTTAGCGGGACCTCATCTCTACAATAAATCAAAAAATCAGCCGGGCATGGTAGGGCGTCCCTGTAATTCCGGCTACTCGGAAGGCTGAGGCGGAAGGATCACCGAAGCCCAGCGGGTCAAGGCTGCGGTGGCAGGGAGCGGCCACTGCACTCCAGTCTGGGCGACAGAGTGACTCCAACTCAAAAAAAATAAAAATAAAAATAAATAAAATAAAATAACTCCTTATGAAATAAAAGTAATAAGTGTTTTCAGTAAGTAAAGTTTACATAAAAGATGCGTTTTGGATTAGGGGGGAAAAAAGAAATTTTGTCCTAAAGTAGAATGGTTGTTTTTTCCAAAATAAAAGAAAACTGGCTAAAGTAAACCTAGTGAAATAAATTTTATGTGTGATCAAGCTAGCTAAAATTAGAAGGGAATTATATAAAAGTTTTACTAAAATTTGAACCTTACTAACAAAAGTACACTGATGCTGTTGTAGCCGCACCGCGAGTAAGGAGTCGCCAGCACACTGAGAGTTAAATACTGAGTCCTTTACTGCCAGAGTTCAAGAGGAGACTTATACTAGAAAGAAATTCTTGACCCCCAAATGAAGCAAGCAAGAGGTTTATAAAGTAAAAACTACAAGGATACATAGCAATTTAGCAACCATAAACTAGCAACTTAGCAACTATAAACTAGCAGCATAGCAACCAAAATGGGAACTTTTGACCTTTAGGGAGTATCAGTTAACTTTATGTCCCAGGCACAGCTGGTGACTGAAAAGTCCCTGGAGTTCTGCCAACAAGATGTGTGTGGTATACTGTTAACTGGAACAGTTAGGGTAGTTACATGGAGACAAGAGATGGAAGAACTACTATACAATGGAGTTACCTTGATTAGGTCACTAATAGCCATTTCAATGCAAACAAGAAATTGGATGTCTTTTTTAAACAAAATGTTTTTGACATACTAATAGAATATAGTAAAAGATTTTTCTTCATCTTTTGAATGAACTGCAAAAAGAAGAAGAAAAAGAGAAAAGTAGTCATTATTAATAATTACTATTATATTTATAATATAATATGTATTGTAATATATTACATATCATTATAATGCTGTTATTATTAATTATCATTATATATTATATTGTGTATTATAATATGCAATATATTATAATGGATATTATATTATTAATAATTACTTACAATGGAGTATCTTTATATACATAAATTTCTTTTATAAAGGTGTTTTAAAATAGCCAGCTAAATGCCAGAAAAGTATATTTTGGAGATTGATTTAGTTCAATAAGCAGTCTTTTTAAGTTACCTTCTGCTTCTTAGCCAAAATTACTGAGTTCAAGGTGGAGCCTGTTAAGAAATAGAGCAAAGAAAGCATTCTCTATGCCTACACTCATCATAGATAGTTCTGAAAAAGTAGCAAGTCCACTTTACATAAGGGTCTATCTCTTATATAATGCTTTATCTAGCACTCTTCTCACCTTTGAGGTGGGACAGTAAATAGGACAAAAGATCAGCAAATTCCATTTTTTCTTATCAATTGGTCACTGATGCATCTTATTTGGCTTTTGTGTATAGTCTTTTCAAAGAGCAATAAAATTGTTGAAATCTTGTTAGAAGCTTCTGCATATTAATAGGCATCCCTGGCTAAACCTTATTTGGAATCCCTGATTTTTAAATGAACTTTTAAAAAAGTGTACTGATGTTTATTGGGGAAATTCCACATAATGGCAATTGTAATTTTTAACTATCTTTCATTTTTGTAAGCACTTGCTGCTTCAGGGGCCTAAAAGTTGTACATGCAATGGTAGTGCAGCAGGAAAGTGGATTACTCAGTGTGTCAGAAATTAAGGATCCCATTTTTATGTTGAACTTTGGCTTTGGATCAGATCTCCTTTGACCGATTTGACAAATGATTTTTCCTACCTAGATTTCTGAAAGCCAGAGTTTGCATCCACTGCAGTAATTATTTCCTGCCAGTTTTAATCTTACCCAATAAGGTATCTGAGGCCTTCAACTACATCCAATTCAGTGAATTATGGGATCCAATCCAATCTTGGACCTAGTCCAATTTTTGTCACAGCTTCTGAACCCAATCCAGATTTTTAAAAAATCCTCAAACAAACTCATAGTTTAGTTCATTACACATATCTGTGGAAATTCAGGATCCGTAGGAGAACCTACCTTAAGTCTCCAGATGCTACAAGAGAACAATGAACACAGTGGGCCAGGAGGGTAACTTGCTTGGTCACTTGATGCTTTTGAGGGCCACAGGAAGTTCTACTTCCTTACCACTTCTGACACCTTCTGTTAAAAAAAAAAGAAAGAAAGAAAAAAAGAAAAAAAAACTTTAGACAAATTTAACAGTTTTATTGAACAAAGAACAAGTCACAAATCATGTAGCCCCTAGAACAAGAACAGATTCAGAGTTTCTCCCAGGCACCTCATGGTCAATAGAGCATTTGTGGACAGAAAGAAAAGTGACTTACTAGGTATGGACATAGAGAAACAGCTGAATTGCTTACAGCTCAGTATTTGCCTTATGTGCACATGGTTTAAAAAGCTAGCTGCTGTGATTGGCTGAAAGGCAGGTGACCTAACTGCCTGACATTCAACTGTTTATTACAAGAATAGGTTATAGTCTGTTTACACATCAAATTAGGTTGCAGTTAGCTATGTTCAAAAAAAATTTTAGGTCAAACACAGACAGCTTTAGGCTAAAATTAATTCAATTTAACAGAATGAATTGTTTAGAATATTTCAGAGGATTTAAGAGGTCTGTTTATGGAACACAAGGGAGGTGAGGCTGCTGGAAAAGAAGTGGGATTGAGCAAAAAATTGACATGTTTAGATAGAGCATGATGTTATATGATACAGTATGCAAAATATTTTTCCTTTTCTGGTTACACACAAAAGCTTTTAGGAATCTGATGATCTCTTTTTGAAACATGATAAAATACTGATTTCTGCTTCAAAGTGTGTCCTGGGTGAAACCAGAACAATCTGTGAGGATCCAGTCAGATCCAGAACATATAAAATAATTGCTGTTTGCCAAAGGAATTGTAATTCACTATACTGAGGGAAGATGGTAAGGTAAGGCTAGGAAGAGATTAAAAAGCAAAGTCATTTTCATTTTGGTTGTTTATTTTCAAGGTTATATTAAGTATGTGACAGAATTGAATTTAGCCAGCAAATTTCAAAACAATTTGTTCAACTGAAATAAAGGTTTGTTTTTTTTTTAATTAAATCAGTCCATTAATAATACACATGAGGATTTTTACTATTAGCTTATCTATTAGCAGTAAGGCTTGTCTATCAAACTGCAGAATTTTGTGTTTAAATTGTTTAAGTCATTAAAAGTGAGCCTCTTTGCCTAAATTATAATCAGATTTAACCTTTGCAGCTTATAAATCATGGAAATTATATTCTGTAAAATCCAATTTAATAGAAAAGTCTACCGATAAGAGACAAACACATCAGTAATGTTTTTATATAAATTTTGTTATTTACATCTTTAAACCACCTTATATTGAAAACATAAGAAGATTTAAGATTATTTATAGCCTTCTGGTAAAAAATAAAAATTCAATGTCTACAAAAAAGAGTTAAATTATACACTTTTAGAATAAACCCTAATGTAAACTATAGACTTTCATTAATTACACCAATATTGGTTCATCAATTGCAACAAATGTACCACACCAAGGTAAAATGTTAATAATAGGGGTAACTGTGGGGGCAGGGTGGGGGAGAAGGAAAAGGAGTATATGGAAACTCTCTATACCTCCTACTCAATTTTTCTGTAAACCTAAAACATAGCTTAAAAATAAAGTCTATTCCTCTCCAGCATCTGTTGTTTTTTGAGTTATTGATGATGACCACCCTAACTTGAGTTAGGTGGTATCTCAGTATAGTTTTAGTTTGCATCCCTTTGATGACTAGTGAAGCTGAGCATTTTTTCATATATATGTTGGCTGCTCATATGTCTTCTTTTGAGAACTGTCTATTCATATCTTTTGCCCACTTTTTAATGAGGCTGTTTGGTTTTTTCTTTTCTTTTCAGCACGTTTGAGTTCCTTGCAAGTCCTAGATGTTAGGCCTTTGTCAGACTTACAGTTGTCAAATACTTTTTCCCAATCTGTGGGTTACATGATGGAATATTACATAGCCATGAAGAAGAAAAAATCATGAACTTCACAACAACCTGGATGGACTTAGAGTCTATAATATTGAGTGATCTTTCACAGAAACAAAGAACTGAGTATCACATGTTCTCACTCACAAGTGGACCTTGAACAACTATTGCAATACTATAAGAAAAGGATTGACAGTAGCAGGAAACTGCAGGGGCATGGGGGGTGCGGGGTAACTGCCTCGGGAAGTGGGGGGGCACACCTCATCAACAAGGGTACCCGCACAATGAATACTTGTATACCTAACCCTGAATCGTACCCCACCATTTTAAAATTGAAAATTTTAAGGTGAAAAAAATAAAATCATTTCGATTCAGAATCTAATGTCAGGAGTGTAGCCTCCAAGTCACATAATCCAGTCTATTAATTAAATAGGCATTGATTGCCTACTGTGGTCCAGGCAGTTACTAAGACCTGGAAATACAATGTTGGTCGAAAATACAAAGGCAAACAAAGAGAAAGCTGCAATGTGATATTCATAGACCTTGTTACAGAGTGCTGTGGTAGCATTGGGGTGGGGCCCCAAGCCCAGTCTTGGGAACTCAGGAAGCTCTTTTTGAGGAGGTGAAGGAGTAAGACAGCCAACTGAAGATGTGCAAGCCCCAGAAGTAGGAGGGAGCATGACCACACGTGGGGGGCAGTTAGAGAGATGGAGCCAGAGCATAGGCTGTGAGGGTTGTTGTGTACGGAGCGTAATGGTAAGAAACGGGTCTGGCTCGGAAGGCACCAGACACAACTAGGAGCCTGCGGTAGTAATCCAGTTGAACTAAGGTGATAACAGTGGGGATGGGAAGAAGTGAGCAAGTCAGAAGACACTGAAGGATGGCGAACAGAAGGACTCGTGTCTGTTTGGATAAGAGGGGTGTGGGAGAGGGAGGCGGCACGTGTGGAGCCTGTTTCTGCCTGGCAAGTGAGTGGGATGGATGTTGTGGCCACTGGTGAGAAGAAGACATGTTTGAAAAGGGACTGGGGAGGACCTCACCTCCTACTGGGAAAATTGCTTGGTTACCCTTCCTGGTATTCTGGGTCCCAGGGAGTAGCTTTCCCCCTGAACTCAGTCTACTGCAAGTTTCTGGTATCTGTCTCCTTGATGACTAGGACTCTGCCCCAAGAAACAAGCTCACAGTCACCACCTCCCCTGGCTGGAGGTCTCTTAGATATGGACAGAATTCCGTGGATCACAATTATAACACACTCAGACATCCAGTGGTAAATTCCTATCTAGATCCCCCCTGCAGTGCCTATCTGACAGGTGTACCCCTGGAACTGACAACTGTATGAAGCTTGTGGTCTCCGATCTTTGGCATGACTTTGAGCCATGTTTTCACTCAGTCATCTTCCAGTACCAGGCCAGCAGCTCCAATAATGATTTTTTCCTCTGTGCTGACCCAATAACCCTTCAGCCTTGTTCCAGTTTGACTGGAATGATAAAACTGTGGATAATGGTTATGGAGGCTGAACAGTACCCAGAATTCTACTTTGTCTGCTTTCACCCTGCCTTGGACAGATGAGTTAAAATTGAATATTACTGGAGTTGCAAGAAGGACACAGTGCCCCATTATTTCCCTTCCTTCCTCTCCCAGGGAGCATTTAGCAGAATGGTGGGCTCTCTGTGAAGCACCAGTCACATTTACCTATAATTTGAAGCTAGTTCCTGGTCCTGCAAACTTAAAACACAGCAACCCAACCAAAGAACGACCTAAGAATGATTAGATGGCTCTCAAACCATGAGATTGCCTCTTAAAATTCTTACCTGTGGTGAGTACACAGCACTCAACACCTTTGCTCTGCGTGCAGCCTCTCACTAGCCATTTATAAGCAATTACCTTACCACGGACTTATTAGAGTGGTTGAGTTAATGTGCCTCATTAAAGCCTCATGGAGATAAGTAACTCACAGACACCTGCTGGCCGGCACGTCTCTTCTGGTCAGGTTTTCACTGCTGACAGGCAATGGAAAGTAGACTAACCAGCACACGTGACAAGTTTAGATACAACCCAGAAGTTTACAGACTGCACGGGAACTTGGTGAACGCCTTGTGGGCTGCCACGCCAGGAATCAGGCCTTTTCCAGAAACGTGTGCTCTGAACTCCTTTTGCTGCTGTCGCCCGCTCCTGTGTGGTTCTCCTAGCAGCTAAGGACTTACGTTATCCGTTTAATGTGATGAGAAAATTGTAATATTTGTTAGTTGACTTATTAGACTCGGGTTGTGTATTGTAAACAGGTTGATAGCTCCTGGTGAAGAGAGTAGTGTTAAGTAAAACTGAAATGCCTTGTCTCCTCTGTGCATAATGGGGACTTAGCACTGTTTGGGGGTGAGATTGAATGAAGAACTATTGGATGTAAAAGTGCCAAGTGGGCTGGGCTCGGTGGCTCAGCCTGTCATCCCAGCACTTTGGGAGGCTGAGGCAAGTGGATTGCCTGAGCCCACGGGTTCAAGACCAGCCCGGGCAATTTGGTGAGACCTCGTCTCTACAATCAATAAAAAATTAGCCGGGTGAGGTAGTGCATGCCTGTAGTTCCAGCTACTAGGAAGGCTGAGGCGGAAGGATCGCGGAGCCCAGCACGTCAACGCTGGGGTGGCCGTGAGCGTGCATGCAATGCACTCCAGCCTGGGTGACAGAGTGGGACTCCAACTAAAAAAAAAAAAAAAAAAAAAAATGCCAAGTGCAGTGCCTGAAACATAGTAGACGCTCACAATTATATAAGTTTACTTTATTCTCTATTCTGGAGTCATATAAATACAACCTTTAATTAGAAAGAGGTTCAAAAGAAAATTGTATAAAGAGTGGAAAGAATATTTCAGCTTTTCTTTAAAATGGAAAGACTTTTTTAAAAATACGGGCTTAAAGAAGATTTTTTAAATGTCTTCTCTTTTTTTAAAAAATTCCTAAATTCAGTCTAGACATTTTACCTCTGTTTGCCTACTTGCATCTTTCCTCATATTAAGACCAGAAGCATGGGACAGCAGTGAATTAGGGATGGGTGAATCCAGCTGTACTTTTGAGTTCACTGATCATCTCAAATGATTTTTCAAATGTTTTGGGCCCACTGAAATCCAAAACAGGTTTCACCCGTGCTTTTACTCTTCAGTTTGGAGCATATGCAATTCAAGGGAAATTTAATCCATATGCTTCTGATTCGTTTACACTTAAATAGTCAAAATATTGTTTTTAATAGTTGTTTGATGCCCACGTAGCCTTTTGAACCTTTTAAGTAAGCTTTTAGAAGCCTGCATTTCTCTCGAAAACAGGAAATCATGTCTTTCCAGGAGGCAAACTAATTTATACATCTGAAAATTCAGGTTCAGTTGAAAACACCAAAAACTACAGGTTTTTTAATGGCCTGTCTGTTTGGCAAATGAGCATTCAGCTTTAGACTGCTATTTGAATGCACCTATTTTTTGCTGTGTATTTGGACTGGACATTCATTTCAGTTGATATTGGGCTATTTTGAGTGGTAGATTCGGGACCCTGAAGCTTGGAATTTACCTGGCTTTTAACTTGAGTACAATTATTTTAATAATTTATTCCAGCTCTCCTAATCAGCAGATTAATATGGCTACTGATTTTTCCAGATATTTCATGCACCATTAACTTTTTGTGGCTTTCTTTATTTTTCTTTCTTTTCTTCACCAAACATCTTTTTTTTCCCCCAGATAAATGAAGAGTAACTAATTCCCAGCAAAACTGCAGCTGCACTTCAATTGAGATGTGAACATTGCATCTCACCTGCCTGCCCGGAGAAGGAGTCAAAGAATGGTAGGCAACATGCCTTGTTTAAAAACAGCAAAATGAGACGGTTACAGGGAAAAGGGGGCTAAGTTATTTGTACTTTGTGAATTTGTTTTAAAGGGCAAAGTCATTTACTTAGAGAACCCCAGAGTGTCGTTTCATGAGCCATCTCCTCCCTGCTTACCCACTGCAGCTGCCCTGCCTTCCCCACTGTTTCCCCAAGCACACCTAGCTTGTGGTCTGCTCAGAGCCCTTGACCTGCTAGCTTTCTGTCTGGAACATTCACCTCCCACCTACAAGCTTCTCTACTTATTCATTTCTCAGCTTAAAAGATTCTTTATCAGAAAGGCCTTCGCTGACCATAAAAAATAAACTTCCTTCACACACCATCTCCATCTTCTGACATTCCTTGACATCCGTTACCCTGCTTTATTTTTCTTCATAGCGCTTTATGAGTCTCTCTCTCTGTCTCTCTCTCTCTCACTCTCTCTCTGTCTCTCTCTCTGACTCTCTCTCTGTCTCTCTCTCTCTCTCCCATTTCTATATGACTATGCATTGTATGTCTCCACAAACTAGGATGTAATCTTTATGAGAGCAAGTATCCTTTTTGTGCATTGTATTCTAAGCACCTAGACAAGTATCTAACATATAGTAGATCTCAGTAAATTTTTTTTGAGTAAATAAATGAGTTTGACTTGAGTGTATTCTAACACAGCCACTTCTACTTGAAAACATGTATATATGTTTATTATTAACCGGGATGTTGATTGCTGACACAAGCTAAGTCCCTTACTAGCTGTGTGAACTTGGAGATGTATAAATATCTAAAACTCGATGTACCTCACTTTTGTCATCTATAAAATGCAGATTGATAATAGTACCGAGGTCATAGGGTTTTTGAGAGGACTGAAAAAAATACACAGAGAACTCTTAGTACAGAGCCTCACAAATAATAAGATTGTAGTAAACGGTGTCAAAAATTTCATTAAATAAACTTGGAAGACAGGATGTATAAGGCATGTGAGGCACAAGACTTTTCTGGGAACACAGAGTTGTACCCTTCTTCCCTGGGAGTACGCAGCTATTACTCATAGCTTTAGAAATGCTTGACAGAAGTTCGCCTAGAGTAACACTGAAATCCAGTTTTTGGGCATTTAGACTTGGTAGATCAGGAGAGACCTGACTTGCATCATCTAGAACACACAGGACCTATCAGCTGAGAGGGAGAAGGAGAACGACGATGCACCAGCTGGAGGGGAAGCACGTGGAAAGACGTGGAAGCAGGAGAGCGCATGACCTTGGGAGTGCAGTGGTCTCAGCCCCTCTGGCTGCTGTAACAAAATACTGTGGGTGGCTTATAGACAACAGAAATTTACTTCTCAGAGCTCTGGAGGCTAGGCAGTCCAAGATCAAGGTGCTGGCAGACTTGGAGTCTGGTGAGGGCCTGTCTTTGTATTCAGAGAACGGTGCCTTCTCGCTGTGCTCTCATAGGGTGAAGGGGAGGGCTAGTTCTCTGGGGTCTCTTTTATAAGGGTGCTGATACCATGCATGAAGGCTCGCCTTGAGGACCTGACCTCCTCCAAGGTGCCACCTCCAATACCATCACAGTGGAGATTAGGTTTCAGCATATGAATGAATAGGGGGAAAGTACAGACATTCAGACCATAGCAGCAGTGTGGTAAATGCTGGGAGGCTTACCACGGCTGGATCATAGGGATAGGCTGAGAGAGTAGACATTTTTCCGATAGTGGTAGAAACTCACTGAAATGGTCTAAGCAGAGGAATGGTGTGCTCAGATTTGGGCTGTAGCGCAGCAGTCAGAGAGGATGAGAACATCGGAAAGTCAAGTTTGCTTGACGTTTAGGCAGCAAGGGTTAGAAGTCCTACGTCCCCCCGGATCTCTCTGGGGACTTGATGGGAGAGCAGGGAGGAGAAGGGATTTGGATTTCTGGCTCGGAGTTTCTGCTTCTGCTGAATTACTGCACAGATTTTGCACAGATCCTTCATGTTCGTCTTGTGAAACAAGACGTGGAATTTTGCTTCTTTCTTCCTCTTGATCTCCTTCTCTTTGAAAGCAATTATTTCCAACATATCCTATTTTACCACGCAGAATACTTGTGGGAAGAAAGAACAATACTTTCCTTCTGCCAAAACAAAGGCTTTCTGGTCGAAGTGTGGGTAAGAATATATCAGAGAGGATCAAGAGAAGAGGCACGTAGACCAGGTAAGGGGCTGCTGTCGAAGGGCGAAACACCAAGGCTTGAAGCCAGGGGCTGGCAGTGACAGTGAGAGTGGTGAGGGAAGAAGATATTTGAGGTGGAGTTAAGAGATCAAACCACGGGACTGGACCTAGTGATTGAATAAACTGGGAAGGTGGAATGTGACATGGAAGGTTGTGGAAGGGACTGCTAAGGGATTCAATGTTCTGTTTGTCACTTGGAATTTTGTTGGGGTAAGTGAACAGTTAGGAGAAACATCCACTTTTGTTTGAGGTACAGAGAAATTTTTGGGAGAAAACTCATGAGTCAGTTTTGGGCTCTTGTGTTTCAAGGTACAATATGGATATGTGACTAAAGTACTCAGATGTGCATATCTGGAATTTAGAAGAGTGATCTGGACTGAAGAAGACAGGTTTGGGATTTGGGGCTATGTCAAGTGCATGTCCAAGAAACCTGAACAGGATCTTCACCGAAGAGGAAGCAGTTTTTCTTATATAAAGCAGCCCAGAGTTTGGAAGTCCAGGGCCAGTGTGGTGATTCCCAGATTTCAACAGTGTGTCAGGCTCTTTTTTAGCTTTTTGGCCTATCACCTTTAGTGTCTTTGGTTGCTCTTCCTGGAAGCTGATTCTGAGATAGGAATTTAAGTCGTGAGATTCATTAAGGGAGTTTGCTCTTCAGGAAAGACCTGTCAGGGAAAGTGTGAGGCAAGATCAAGAAGGGGAGAGAGCAGGCAGTCTCTGACCAGGTAACTATGTAATTAAAGCAGGCCATGTGTGAACCGATGCTAAGTGTGCCATGGACCAAGGGTTATGGGCAACCCAGTTCTGTGGACAAGGAAAATCAAAAGTACGGATGAAGAGATGAGGAGTTCCAGGAATATAAGGCTCTTCTTTCAAGCAGCTTGCCTAGAAAGGGGGAATAAAATGGAGTAGATAGGAAGAGATGGGTTAAAAGAGCTCTTAAAGCCGGGCTTGGTGGCTCAGCCTGTAATCCCAGCGCTTTGGGAGGCTGAGGTGAGTGGATGGGCTGAGCCTGCGGGTTCGAGACCTGCCTGGGCAACTTGGCGAGACCTCATCTCGACAATAAATCAAAAAAAATTAGCCAGGTGTGGTAGCGTGCACCTGTAGTTCCAGCTACTTGGAAGGCTGAGGCGGAAGGATCGCCGGAGCCCAGCGGGTCGAGGCTGCGGTGACCGGGAGTGAGTGAGACTCCAACTCAAAAAAAAAAAAAAGAGTTCTTAAATAATAGAGCATTTAAAGGAAATAAGCCAATGGGAAAGAGGCCATAGAGAGGGAAGATTAAAGTTGTACAATGAGAGGAACTGGTTGGTGGAGCGATACCATAGAGGTGGGAGGAGATCCAGAGGACAGATGAAAAGATTAGCTGTGGACACAGGGAAGGGCATCTTTTTACTGGTCCAAAAGGAAAAGACAAAAATAAGTTGTTGACAGATATATTCCTCAGGGTGACAAGTTAGGAGCTGGGCGATCTCTACATGATTGCATTTAAATTTCCTTCTCAGCAAAATACAGACAAAGTTATCTGCAGAGCACACAGGAGGATGGAGGATGGAGAAGAGGCATAGAGTGCCAGTGAGGATAAAGGAACGATCTCTGACCACAGCCGCCTAGAAACATCGCCTGGCAGCATTTCAGGCCCAGCTGAGGTTGGAGATTGTGAATTTGTAGTAGCAGCAACCCTGGCAGTGTGGCTTTCTCTAGAAGGACTTTACAGCTGGGGACAGCATCTGGCAGATGAGTCGGCTGTTAAATCAAGAGGAACTATGTACGTTAGTTCATATTCTGGTTCAAGTTGTTACATGCTTTTGGTTAAAGACCACCAAGAGAATAGAGATCTGCATAATCACCCGCACCTGCACTTACACAGCTAACGGGCCCACTGGGGCTTGGATTGGGTGGGTTTAGGAATCAGCCATAGATGTCTCCACTTTTCCTTTGTTTATCTGGTGTTGAAGCTGTTATTAATTATGGCTTAGAGACTACATGGGGTGGGTCATAGAGGTGGATGAATCTTTATGGACAAGTTCAAAGAAAAACAATAGCAAAGGTCTACCTACTGCATGTTCATTTGGGATGTGTGTGTCTGCTTGACACTCCAATGGCCTGGGTTTTCTAATCCACCCAGGGTTCTATGGCCAGATAAATCTCCCTAAAACACATCTCTGTCCAGAAACCTTTGTTGGCTTTTCACTGCCTGTAGTTTATGATCTAATTGTCTTAGCTTGATGATTTCAAGGCTCTCCGTAATTTGGTGTCTAACCTACTTTTCTTTATTTTCTCACTGCTTCCTATTCTCAGAAAGTATAGTTTAGTGATTAAAAACACAGGCTTTGCGCTTGTGTTTGAACCTAGCTTTTCCCAGCTGTGTGATCTTATGAAACTTAACTCTCACTGTCCTAGTTTTCTCACTGGTAACACAGGGATAATAATGCATACCTCATAGGATGACAAGGAGTGAATGAAATAATGTCATGTGCTTTAGTACAGTGCCTGGAGTAGAGTGCATTGACAAGATTTTCACAACACAACTCAACTTATATAGTGTTTGGACACTGCTCTACATACTTGGTAAGCTCACTTATTCCTTTTAACAACCTTATGGAATAAATATTATACCAGTCTTACAGTTGAGAAAACTGAGGAATAAGAAACTTAATTAGTTTATCATGTTAAAAGCTGAAAAGGACCAGAATCAGGTTTCAAACCTAGGGAGTCTGTCTTCAGAGGCAATGCTTTTAACTACTAGGCTAAGTTTCTTTTCAATAGATAGCAACTATTATTATTATTACTCTAATTACAGTCCTTTAAATATTTCATGTGTATCTATTTCTACTCTTTGTTGCTATTCATATCATCCACTGTGCAAGTACAACCCTTCCTTCTTTTCTATCTAAATCTTATTAATTTTTTTTTTTTTTTTTATTGAGTTGGAGTCTCACTCAGTCACCCAGACTGGAGTGCAGTGGCCACTCCCGGCCACCGCAGCCTCGACCTGCTGGGCTCCAGCGATCCTTCCGTCTCAGCCTTCCAAGTAGCTGGAACTACAGTTGCGCGCTACCATGCCCGGCTAATTTTTTGATTTATTGTAGAGATGAGGTCTCGCCAAGTTGCCCAGGTGGGTCTCGAACCCGCGGGCTCAGGCAATCCACTCACCTCGGCCTCCCAAAAGCGCAGGATTACAGGCTGAACCACTGAGCCCGGCTGCAAATCTTATTAATTTTTTAGGGCCATTTCCATGTCTGCCCATTTCAGGAAACTTTCCACGGTACCTCAGTGACCAGTGATTCTTTTCCTCTCTGACTCCTTGGCTCTTAATGCCCACATGATTTAATTGGCACTGTGTTTTGATAATCCTTATATTGCTTTATGTTATTATTTAATCCTTGGTGTTTAACTACATAAAATTTGTGATGGCGGGAACAATATGTTATCTTCTTTGACTCTTTAGCACTCTTTAATGGGCAGCTTTTCCAAATTTTTCATCAGGGGGGTCCAGATTCAAGTCTCAGCACTGATGTTTGAAAAATCTGGTGACCTAAGACAAATTACATGATCTCTTTGAAACTTAATGACTTTATCTGTTAAATGGGGTTAGAAACCTATCAGTCTTAAAGAGTTATTGTTGTAGAAAAGTCTGTGTGAAAAGTTATGAGGTTTTAAGCAAAAGTTAGATGTTTCATGCATAGCAAGCGCTTTGTAAATACAGTATATGCTAAGAAAAGAATAAATGAATTAGTGGATGCATGAAAGAAGTCAAATGAGCTTTGCCATTTTTCACCTGTATTGTTTGAGCTAGTCTCACCCTACACTGTGAGCATCCCTTTTGACCTGTAAAGCAGAGATAAGAAGTTAGGTATATAGGACACTTTGAAGGAATGTAGGCCTTATGGGTTTCGGTTTTGGACTGAAGTACAAGGGTCTCCAAGACAGAGAAGAAAGGGAGATAGGGTACAGACCTGTAAGAAAACATGGGCAGTTACAAAACACAAGCTCTTCAACTTACCTTTTTTCTCAGGCTAAGTCCTGTCAGTGCCTTTAGCATATGAAGGCAGGCTGAAATTCCTTAGATGCATATTTTTGGACAAATAGCTCAGTGAAGTTCCTCTCTTTGCTCCAGGAAAATAATTGCAGCCAATTTCTCCTCTTGAAAGTTCAGCTTGAACTTAAATTCCCTACCCACAATAGAAATCTATCCAAGATTTCACATGACTGACATGTAGCATTTTAAGATTTGTCTAACCACATAACCATGGATTTCTAAATAGTATGTGAGAGTTCTTGATTCTTAGACCTACTGGTGTAAGTCTAGCCAACTTTCACATTGTTTTCCCTTCCCGATCATTCTTCCAAAATAAACCACCAGTTGCTCAATTCATGGAGCTTCTGACATGTGCTTGCATCTTACATTTTCGGTCACCTTTCTGTAGTCCAGGTTTTCATGACCTACTCACCCAGTGACCATTTGCTATTTCCCTGTTTATCCTATTCTGCTGGCTAAACACTCTTTGTTTTATTCTGAACTCTGTATTTTGCTTTGAGTCTGCTCAGTTTTCTTGTTTTTGTCTCCTTTCTCAGTTTTAAAACAAACAAATTCTACAACCTATATAGTGGAAATGACATGGTTAAAGAGAAAAGCCTTTGGCTACCAGTGGGAAGTTGGGGATGATATGGTTACACACACACACACACACACACACACACACACACACACACACACACAATTGAAATGAGATATATGAAGCCACTGTGGAAGAAAGGAATTTTGAGTTGTAGGAACACTCTTCCAGGTACACTTAGCTCGGAGGAAATACTACTTTTATCAGGACATGTCTGCCCTATTTCCTTCCATGGTCTATATTAGTGTATGCTGTTTGCAGGCTCATCAGTCCACTGTAGTCCAGAGAGATTTCGAGGCTCTCTCTCTACTTAGGAATAGGACCCGAAAGAGACAATTCCAGCTGTTCTTTAATTGTCTGAGGACCTGGACAGTGGTTAGTGTGTTTAGGGGCAACTGTGTGTGCTTCGGTTCCCCACCTCAATACCACATGTGACCTTAACTGAGCCTTCTTCTGACTCTGGCGCCAGGTGTTCTACCCGTTTTCTCCTTGAGTCTTCTGTGGAACCCAGGGAAGTCTGAACTGGAGAGCCTGATTTCCTTGTGGGGTTTCAGCTAGCCACTTTCTTTAGACTTGAGTCTTACACGCCTTGAATTACTGAATCCCCAAATTTCCACTTGGTATGAGAACCACTACGGCTTAGAGGTTTCAACATTAGCGGAATGCAGGTGGAAATCATGTACACTGCTTCCAGGCCCCTGTAAAACCTTCTGTGTCGGTCTCCATTACTCTCATTTGGATTTTTCTATTTCTGTGTACTCTTTTATCCGTTTTGCTGTATGTATTTTTGAGGCTATGTTATTAAGTACGTATGAATTTAGAATTTTATATTCTAAAAGGGTGGATTGACTCTTTTATCAGTGTGAAATGTTTTCTTTTTTTTCTAAAACTTTGTTTGGCCTTAGCATCTTTTTTCTATTATCAGTATAGGTATACCAGTTTGACCTTGGCTAGTGTTTGCATGATATGTTTCTTCTATTTTTACTTTTAGTCTTTCCACATGTTTATCAAATTGTATTTCTTGTAAGTAGCATTGTGTCTCTTATAAGCAGCATATGGTTTTGTTGGTTTTGTTTTTGAGTCAGAGACTCGCTGTCGCCCAGGCTGGAGTGCAGAAGCATGCTCACGGCCACCACAGCCTCGACCTGCTGGGCTCAGGCGCTCCTTCCACCTTAGCCTTCCAAGTGGCTGAAACCACAGATGCGTGCCAACACGTCTAGCTAATTTTTTGATTTATTGTAGAGACGAGGTCTCACCAAGTTGCCCAGACTGATCTCAAGCCCTGGTCTCAGGCAATCCTCTCGCCTCCGCCTCCCAAAGTGCTGGTATTACAGGCTTGAGCCACTGCACCCACCTAACAGCATATAGTTGTTAGATTTGTTTTTGATCTGACAATATTTGTCTTTTTATTTAATTTTTTAAGAAGTTGTGGGGCACAAGTCTGAAATTACTTGTCTTTTAACTGGAGTATTCATTTATATTTAATGTAATTCATAAAATATTTGGGTAGTAAAGAATCTATACTTAATTTTTCTGTTTATTTCACCTGTCTTGTGTTCATTTTCTTCTCTCCTCTTGCCTTCTGTTGGATTAATTTATTTTTATTGTTTCATTTTTACTTCTGTTATATTGTTGTCATACTTTTAAAAATTGGTGCTTCCACTCCCCCAGCACTTTGGCGATACTATTCCATAGCCTTACAGCTCCCATTATTTCTATAAAAAAGTTCTATTGTATGTCTCTTTGTTGCTCTGTTTTAAAATAATAGAGTGTTCTCCTGTCTACCTTAAAGTTTTTTTTTTATGTTTGTTTTTTAAAAGTTCTGGTAAGATAATGGGCTTGGACGTAGTTTTCTTTATTCTGGATGGAGTTTGTATTTATTGCTTATTGAATCTGTTTTATGTCTTTTATCAATTTTGAAAAATCTTGAACATTATCTGTGCAAATATTGCTTCTTTCCCCCCTTTTTTTAGTCAGGGGTTGTTTTCCTCTGTTGCCCAGACTGGAGTATAGTGGCACGATCATGGTCACTGCAGCCTTGAATGCCTGGGCTGAAAGGATCCACCCTCCTCAGCCCCTGGAGTAACTGGGACTACAGGTGTGTGCCAGCATACCTGGCTAATTTAAAAAATTTTTTTGTAGGGATGAGATCTCGCTATGTTGCTACAGTCTGGTCTTGAACTCCTGGGGTCCAGTGCCTCCTGCCTCAGCCTCCCAAAGTGTTGGGATACAGGCATGCACCATGCCCAGCCAAATATTTATTTTTGCATTCTGTTTCTTTCTTTCTCTTCTTTTGAGACTTCAGTTACATTTACATTAAACTTTTATGCCATATTCCATATCTCTTTTTTTCTCTCTATGCTTTAGACTGGATATTTTCTTACGACATACTGTCTCACTCAAATGCTTTGTTTACATATGTCTAGTCTATTTTAAGCCCATCATTGAGTTTTAAATTTCAGTATTATTACTTTTTTGTTCTAGAATTTTCATGTGCTATAATAATTTTCACACATTTTGTGGAATTCTCCACATTGTCAGTAAATTGCTTGACCATATTATTCAGTGATTTACAGTTTGTGTCTGAAACTTCAATCTCTGGATGCCCTATAGGTACGTTCCTATTTTCTGTTTATTTGTCCTTTTTTGTCAAATTGTCCTTTTTCATTTACTTGGTTATTTTTATTTAAGTATTGAGCATTTGTGTTCTAAGCTTTAAGTGATATTTTCTTTCTCCAGAGAATTTCCTCTTATTCTGGAAGGCAATCAAATTAGGGGATCACCTTTTTCCAGTAAAGACTGAAATAATTCAAAACTGGGCTTTCATTTTTTTTGAGCCATCTTCTATTTCTTAGGCTTTAGCAAGTAGGCCTTCAGATTCCTAACCAAATGCTGGAAGTTTTTAATGGCCCCACTTCCTTGAAACTCCTTGAACTCTTACGTTGTGTGCCCTTTTTAGGAGTTTGAGACTGCTGAAAGCTTTGCTTAGCTTCTCAGATTCTTAGCCACTGTGTTATCGTTTGGTCTTAGCATTCACTTCAAGGCAAAAGTGGCTTAAAATTCTGAGCTCCCCTTTTTTGGCTCTTTTTTCTAAATTTTGGACCTACAAATTCTCATTGTTTTAGTCTCTAATACTGTCTAATCGGTATTTAACAATTGTTTCCCTCTTTTCTAGTTGTTCTTAGTTGTAAGGTTGGCCTAAATAGTCTAGTAAACCATTGTTATATGTATAACTCAGTTCTGCCCTGCCGCAATCCTAGTCTTTGATTCTTATATTTGTTCTATCCCTGAACTTTAATCTTGTATATATATTTTGGTTTATATGGTTTGACCTTCACATGGTCTCGAGTATTTGGCTTGGATTAATGCCTCTGTTTTCTCTATTCCTCACTGCCTTTAGTAGTAATCCTAATCATCACAGGCATTTCTAGAACCCAAGGACCACTACAGGTATCTTGATTGTTGCTTTACTTGACCAACCAAAACTCTTTTGTTTATAAAGAATAGAAACCCATTCAAGCTAGCCCAAGAAAAAAAGAGTTGTGAGGATATAGCAGATAATCTTTTGAACATCTAATAACAGAAAATGAGAAACAACCTGCTTTCATAGGCCTTAGTACTGGAAAAAAATGTTTTTTATCTCTTTGCACACACATTCTTCAAGATTTATTCCCTCTTCCCCCCAACCCTGCCCCTTGGAGTTAAGAGTCTCACTCCATCACCCAGACTGGAATGCAGTTGCAGGATCACGGTTCACTGCAGCCTCGACCTCCTGGGCTCAAGTGATCCTTCTGCCTCCGCCTCCCGGGTAGCTGGACTACAGGCATGCACCACTATTGCCGGCTAACTTTTTAATTTTTTTCTAGAGACAAGGTCTTGCTATTTTTGCCTAGGCTGGTCTCGAACTCCTGGGCTCAAGCAATCCTCCCGCCTTGGCTTCCCAAAGTGATGGGATTACCACGCCAGGCCTCATTTTGCACCTCTAAACATATCTAATACTTTCCTTTCTTTAGAAACCAGTTTTTTTTTCACTTACTTATCTTTTACATGGCTCAAAACGGCTGGTCTAGCCCTGATCATCCAATTCAAGTCATATCGCCAATTACCATAGTCTCTATTTCTTCTTGATTCAGATTCTTCATTCATTCATGGCGAACCAGAAAACTGGTCTTAAACTTGGTGTCCATCCTTGTCTAATAAGCTGTGGTCATATGGTAGGATGATATAGCATATAGGAATGCTTCCTCTAGGCTCTCCAAGAATAAAATTATATCCAGAAAAAGGTATTGGTGTGTGAGACAAATGGATATGTTCAACATATAAGGCTGAAGATTTCCTAGGATTCAGACATATATGGGCAGAGTGAAATGTTTACAATGATAAAAGGGTGATAAATAACCAGAGTGACCAAAGAAAAGAATTAGGACAATAGCAGTTTCTCTCATTACCAAATATAGCTTATAAATTGCTACATATCTATGCTAATAGTTACTAAATACTTAAACCCAATTATACTTAAATAACCTTTAAGAATAGAAAACATTAATATAGTTCCCTTTGCATATTTTTGATAAATATATTGATCATAACTTTTATGCTTTTATAAATAAGATTATTTAATATGGCCTTACTTGAATTTAATAGAAGAAAAACTCCAGGGCCATCACATTTAGTTGTTCAGATTATAAAATGAATGGTGCTCCCAGAGTTGGGCAGTGAAAAAGCTGCATATTACAACTGTATGTTGCAGCCCCGTCAACTTCAAATAAATATTTCTACTCTATAAGAAGCATTATTTCACAAAAATTTCTCCAAAGCTAGGAATAATGATTATGGAAAATGTCTTAAATGATGTTTTCATATTACACATTGTGCTTGCTCACACTTTCTCTTTCTTCTTCCCAAGTTTTGCATGATATATTATTGTTTGTTCATTGTCAAGGTTAATAACCTCTGCATCAACCTTCAGTCTTTTACAATGACATCTTCATTTCTGAATTCATGATTGACTTGCCTACTAATGCTCTAGATATTGAGTGGGTCTTTTAAAGTAGCTCATGGCTGCTGTTTTCTCTGAGCTTTTTTATTTTTGAAAATATCTTTTTTAATTCTCGAAAGATATCTTAGCTGGATAAATATTCTTTGGTAATACTACTTGTCTCTCAAAACTTTATAGATATCGCTCCAAAGTTTTTTGGCTATCATTGTTATGGAGTCTGAAGCCAAAGTGACTATTAATTTTCCTTCAAATAATTCCTAGAAATTTTTTTTTGGTTGTTGTTGTTCTTGAAATTCAGTAACAACCAGAGTATATCTTTGTGTTGATCATTGTAATGTTTTCACCCTGAAACAGTGAGTATCTTTTGGCATACAGATTTAAGTTGTTCTTCATTTCTGGGGTACTGCTTTGTATTATGTCTTTGGATGTGTTTTATTTATTTGGGGAATTATACAATTCAAAATCACTCAATATATCTTTATTGTTGTTTCAATCTCTCTTCCATATCTATTATTTTTTATTTAATTGCTTTAAGGTCTTGGCTTTTTCCTTTGCATTTGCTTGATGGCCTCAGGCTGCCCTTCTATTTCAGTAATTCTATTTTGTTTCTTCTTGTCTCTAATGTATTCTGTAATTCTTTAAAGATGGTATTTTTCTTACTCTGCTGTCTCCCATTTCTTTCTTATTTATTATTTTATTTTAAAGATGTGGGGTTCAATTCAGGATGAGGTACTTAAGTAGTCAACGTACAGGTGATGTTTGGGCCTTCCATTGGTCCTCACTTTGCCTAGTTTAGGATCAAGTACTCTTATTGATGTTTTGTTCACCCCCTCCCTCCTCTGGCAGTGTCCTGCTACTACCAATCTCTTTCTTGTAGTATTATGATAAATGTTCAGGGTTCACTTACGAGTGAGAACATGTGGTACTTAGTTCTTTGTTTCTGTGATAAATCACTGAGTATGATAGACTCCAAATCCATTCAAGTTGCTGCAAAGTCCATAATTTTGTTCTTCTTTATGACTATGTAATAGTCCATTGTGTATATGTACTACATTTTTATCCAACCCAGTTTTGATGAGCAGCGTGGCTGGTTCCATGTTTTTGCTACTGTACATAGTGCTGCAACAAACGTGCATGGGCATGTATCTTTTTTTAGAATGATTTAAGTTCCTCCAGGTGTTTTCCTAGAAGGAGGATTGCTGGGTTATATGAAAGGTCGATTTTTAGAACTTTAGAAATCACCACCCTGTCTTCCACAGAGGCTGTACTAATTTACACTCCTACCAACAGTATAGAAGTGTTTGCTTTTCCCTGAATCCTCTCTAGCATCTGTTGTTTTTTGAGTTATTAATGGTGGCCACCCTGACTGGAGTTAGATAGTATCTCAATGTGGGTTTGATTTGCATTTCTTTGATGATTAGTGAGGCTGAGTATTTTTCATGTACCTGTTGGCTGCTCATATGTCTTCTTTTGAGAAGTGTCTAATTCATATCTTTTGCCCATTTTTTAAACGAGTTTTTTTTGTTTTCCTTTTGTCATGTTTGAATTCCTTGTAGATCCTGGATGTTAGGCCTTTGTCATATATACAATGGGCAAATATTTTTTCCCATTCTGTGGGCTATCTCCCCACTCTCTTGAAGGTTTCTTTTGCTTTGCAGAAGCTTTTCAGTTTGATGAGGTTTCACTTGTCTGTCTTATCTCTTATGGCATGGGCTTTGGGGGTTTTGATCAGGAATTAGCTGTTTATTCCAATGTTTGTAAGGGTGTCTCTGCATTTTCTAAGATTCTTATAGTTTGAGGTTTTACGTTTAGGTCTTTGATCCATTTAGAGTTGATTTTTGTGGTGATAGGTCAGGGTCCTGTTTCATTCTTCTCTATGTGGTCAGCCAGTTTCCCCAGCACCATTTACTGAGTAAGTTCTCCTCTCCCCAGTGGTTGTTAGTGGAGGCTTGCAATCTCCCATTCATCCCATTTTTTAAGTTGATAAAGAGTTTACTTTATTAATTTTGGTTTTTTATAGTCCTTTATAGCACTCAATAAATTTTTTCTCACACTTTCATTTGTTCTAGAAAAGGCTATTGGCCTGCATTTTGTTATGTCATAGTTGTATGTCATTACCCCCCCAAAATTTTTCTCAGCCTTAGCATACACATTACTCTTCTAGACATTCTATTTTCTTTGATATGCTATGAATGAATTTTTTAATTTTTATTTTGGTTCATTTTCCCCTCTAGGCTGAATTTTTGTCTTCCATCCACTTTTCTGTAGCTCGAAGGTGTGGGAGGATTTCTGGAATTTGTTAGAGTTCAGTCAAAGCTGTTTGAAGTTTTACTAAACATACCCAGAGCTTTGTTCTCCTGAAATTTTGTAAAATACACTGTATCAAAATTTACTTTACCTTATCACAAGCATACCCTATTCCCAAGTGAGGGGCTACCCTAGGACTTTGAGTAACTTCCCAAATTTAGTGTGGATCCTCCAGCCTTTGTTTCTATGTCATAGACCTAAAAGTTTCTCTAATTGTACCCATTTCTAATACTATCCCTCTCCTACCCTTTTTCTATGGACCATCATGAGAGAAAAAAATAGATAAAAGGGATATAACCTAATTTCAGTTTATTTATCAAAATTTGGAATGGTTAAGAATTCTCAGAAGTTTTCAAATCATCAGAACTGGTTTTGAGGTAGTGCTAGAAAATGATGTTGTCTATAAAGTATAAAGGCTCTATGAAAACTCCATGAAATAAATATGCTTGATTTTGTAAAATCAAACATTTCCCATATCATTAAATTTTTTTTTTCAGAAGAGTAACCAATTATTAGTTAGGAAACTTTGATTTATGAGGTCTCCTGAGTTCATATATCCCCTCAATACAGGAAGGATCAGCCCTAGTGAGTGGTATAAAAGACTAGATATGTGAAATACATGGGTCCTTGAGGTACGCTAGATGTTAGGTTTCCACTGGGTAAGTGTGGTAAACGTTGCTAGTTTGATCTTAATACAAGGACTGCTGGGCCATTGTTCTATAAACTTGTTCAGTCAAGGTGAGGGATACCTGAGTCCCTCCTTTGTGCCTTCTATAGTAGGAAGCTTATAGGGTGGGAGATGAATCATGAAAATACTATAGATTTTGAACTTGAGTGCTTAGTCTGCTCTTTTTTTCCTGACCTGAAGCTGTGTGAGTGGGGGATACATGGAGAACAGGCCAGTGGACATCACAACCAGTGTCCCATGTCTGGAGATCACTGCCATAATGTTCTGGATACTGGCTGAGAGTCAGAAAAGTTGAGGAATCCGTCTAAACTGTATTCCAGAGAGAATGGAGAGGTGAGACTGGAGAAGTCAAATTCCAAGGGCTAAGCATTCTGTCAGGAGCAGAAGGCGATGGTAATAAGATTCAGGAGCTGGGCAGATGCAGGAACAGAGTGAGGAGTAACAAGGGAGGGTAGGAGGCTGGCGGTTGCCAAGAGTGTAAAAGACGGTAGCCGAGTCAGCTGTCTTGGGTAGACCCGTGTGTGTCGGAGACTCTAGGTTGTAGGAGTATTGGCTGCTAGTGAACTGTTTTAAGTAGTTTTGCTATATAAGCTCTGTCTCTGTCTGATGGAGAGGATAACAGTTAATCCTTGGCTATCCAAACAACATGAGGTTTTCCAATGACCAGCTTACTCTGGCTGTAGTTGTCAATTGCATAAAATATTTTCAATGACTTGGCTTTAATACATTGAATATACACAAACAGTTGGTGTAGTTCTTTGCCAGTAGTAGAATTCTCAGTAAGTTTTTGATGAATTCAAGGTATTTGGTGTTCCTGGAAACTGGTGTATTCAGTTATCATTCAAGTTCACACAACCGTGGTTTGGGATGCCAATTCAATAAGACAACTACTGGTTTATGTCTCATGCCACACATTTTGCCACGGTGTGGATATACAGAGCTGAACAAGATATAAGGTCTGCCCTCAGAGAGCTATATTAGATCCCTAAGAGACGACAGAGTACTGATTGATTCATCAGAGTTAATGCCCATCTCACCTTAATAATACTTGGAAAGTCTTGTTTGACATGACCTCTTAGGGCTACAGTTCTGAAGCTTGGTTTCACATTAGAGTCACCTGAAGAATTGATACCTGGGCTCTATTTGAGGTTAATAAAATCAGAATACTTGGGTTTGGGCTTATGCCTTAGTATTCTTTAAAAACATGCTAGGTTCACGCTGTGTTGAGAACCACGTGTTAGAGGGAAAATACAAAGGGCCAGTTGAGAGAAACAAAACGCAATGAGTGATATTTGCACTGGGTTTTAAATAGTTAAGCTTATCTATAAGTAAGCATACAACACATTACAAATAGAACACATAGTTACTTAGATCATGAGTTTTTGCTGGTGTTAATCACCAGTCTCCCTTGATGAGGGTATTGGTAGAAACCTATAGCTAGTTTTGTCTGAGATAGCGACCTTGTTCTGATTCTGTTATTAACTTTGTTCCCAAACTCTTCTGTCTTCTATTTCTGTTTTCATCTTATCCATCATCATTTACATTTGTATGAAATTCTGCAACTACTAAAACTCAGTCACTGAAATATAAAGCAGGGTTCTTAAATAGGGCTTAATTTTAGTCACCTGGAGAGCTTTTACGTTGATGATTGAACTTCACCCCAGACAACTTAAATCAGAGTCCCTAGGAGTGAGACCCAGTCATGAGTATTTTATTTCAAAATGTCCTGGATCATTCTATGTACAGCTGGTGTTGAAAATCCCAGTGTGGTACTAGCTTACAAACTGACCTCCAAAGAATGATGTGTCCTTGTGTCCCCAAACTTTTGCAGTGTGACGTCTCCCATCAGCAGGTGGAGTCTGTTTCCCTGCCTCGAATATAGAACCTTCCACTGACCTCCAGCATGTGAAAGTGCAAAATGCAGGTGAGGTCAGCAGGGAAACCCAGTCAAACCCTTAGAATAATGAAGGTTTTTGTTTAAAGCCATTACAGTTTCAGGATGGTTTGTTACCCAGCAAAATATAAATGAAATACACTGGTAAGGAGGATTTTTTCATAAGCTCTGATGTAATGAACTACTCTTGGTTTCTTTTCTTTTCTCTTATAACCTCTATCTTTATTGCTATTGCAAGAACTATTCTAACAGTTGTCTCTGAAACTTTATCTATACTCTCAGATTCTCCCTCAGACTCTCGTACTGCTAGAAGAATGAGCTTTAGGCAGAAAAAGAAGAGTTTCATGTCACTGCACAAACGCCTTCCTGTTTTTCTCCAGGGCACTTTTTCAGTCTGATCACCAAATGTTTCCTTCACTGCCATAAAGATCAAAGGAGCACCTGCCCCAGGGCTGTGGCGTAGGCAGACTTCCATGCACATCACATGTGGATTGCATCAACACGTTTTGAAATTTGCTGGGACTCAGTTTCACAAGTTTGGGTCCAGAATTTAAAATAAAAACAAAACAAAACAAAACACACCCTGTGTAAGCAAGTCGGCCACAGTTAGACAGATCCAGGAACAGCCTGAAGTCCCTAATCAATTTGCTTAGCATGCATCATGTGAAAGAGTTGTAGTTTACACCGTCACTATGCTATCAGTGATGAAAATTACTATAATTTGCCTTGGTAATAAAGTCAAGTATTTTAGCAGTTCTGACTAGAATTTCTTCTTTGTGAAATCAGCAGTGAGTGGAAACAAGGAATTACTTGGCAGGTAAATCTAGGTTGGTCATGGGCGAGGTCATGGACGTGGAGTCCAAAGACATGAGTTTGACACTTAGTTCTACTGCTTACCTATATGTAGCCTTGAGAAAATCACTGAATTTTTCATCTTAATTACCTCATCTGTATTGCAATAAAAATAACTACCTCTAGAATATATATGCTAGGACTAAAAGAAGATAACATGTATGTCCCTTTATAATCTTTAAAGCTTAACTTAAATGAAAGGTATTATTGCTCTTTTAAGGTGTATTGCTCTGGTATAGGTAGCACCAGGAAAGAATAACATGGGAAAAATTCTTTGGCAACAGCTGAGAAAGTCACTCACATTCTCACAGCATTAGGGAATGTGAATACTTTATATGGCTTCACTGTTGTCTTTAATCTCTGAATCTCAAAGCACCTTGCAGAATATTTGTATTAACTTATAAAACCCCATGAAGTACATTCATTACCCCTCAAGTTTCTTATACACAAGGAACCTTTTCCTGAACATGCAGTAAATTTAAGCCTAAGCCACTAAGGGCCCTCAGAATCGTGAATGAATACAGAGAGGTTCTGATCCTTTTTTATGTTGTAGTTTTCATGTCTTGTTTGAAATGGGCAAGTCTCTTGATCTTGTCTTCCTTCCTTCAAAGGCTGTCCCTTAATGCTTTGATGTCATAAACATGCCTATGAAACCCAAACCCTAGACAGGTGGCAAGATTTTTCACTCCTTACATGTTAGGGATAGGGTTTGGAGATAATTTATTAATCTTTCTCCCTTAAGGGTCTGAAAGATGCCCATTCAGAACGATGTGAGCCAGGTTTTTATGCTGCCCAGGTTGAATCCTGGTTGGAATCAGAGCCCTTGCTTGGCTGCATTTTACTCTGGTTTCTTGACTGGCATGTGAGAGTTTTTCTTTTGGCTCACTAGACAGTAGTCTGGTGATCTGAATGAGCCAACGAGGCTCTCAACCAGGACTTGTTTAGAAACGAGGAAAGGTAGCTATATTAGCTAACTGTATTTCTTTGGCTTCTTTTTCAAGGAGTTCAGAGAGCTTGGCATACATTATATAATCTTCCTAAGTAAGGTGAGCTAGATGAGTTATGCTAGAAAATGTTACCTTTACTTTCCAACTTTTTATTGTCATGTCTTCTGGCATGTCTGCTTCTCTGACTGGTATTTAGTGATCTGATTTTTTTCTGTGGATGTTCCTGATTGTTCTCTTTCCTATATTTAAATAGATCCAATTTCTGTCTATTTCCTCAAACTCTGCTTTTAAAAGGACATGTATTTGTGTATGGACAGTTAATATACGTGACATCTCAGACAAAATAAGTGCCATTACTGGTGAGTTTCTTAGTCAATTTGAGAGCAGTATGTGTGTGAGAAAGGGTGACATATTTTGGGATACATGGACCTTTTTATCCCTCAAGAGAAACCACAAAGGTAATTGCCTATTTACAGAACTGATGTGGTTTGTAATATATTTTTTTAGACAGGAATTACTCATCACAGACTCGATTCAAGGGTGAGGAAGACAAGCATAGTACATATTGGTGATGTGAAAAGGAAACATCAACCACTTTTTGGTAGGTTATGACTCCAATTATTAATTCTCATGGCCTAATACCTGCTTTTGGCTGAGTCTTACAGAGATTTCTAATACCAATGCTGAAACTTTGACCAGATAATCAAAGCACTTTGAATTTGAGGCTGCCACAGGTTTATAAAAATTATTTTTCTTCTCTTTAACTAAATGCATGTTTATTGTGGGAAGTTTTTCATATCGGACTATTAAAAAGTGACCCATTTCTTTTTCCTGAAGATTTTTTCTTTCCAAGAGAGACACACACAGACATACTCATACTTCTGTGCCACACTAAAGATTTCTATCTTTATTTTCTAATTCTAGTAATTATTAATCCAATGGTGTGTGCAATATCCATATGCAGGTCATAGAAGTGGCTAAAACACCAATAATGTTTACTTCGCTTTCCAATATAGGATCCTTTCCCCTAAGACTTAAATTCATAATCAATTTAATCACTGCAGGATTATTCAATTTTATATAGGAATCACTTTCTCAGACATCTTCCAGAGCTTATTCACAGGAGACTTAAGCAGAGGTCAGGCTGGCTTTTCTAAGTAACTTTCTGGAAGAGAAGAACATAATTGCCCTCTTCCAGGAAACTGGTATTCATCAAGAAAGGTTTGTTTTTCATGTCTTCCCTGGAGGACCTCAGTGGATTTACCAGGATGCTACTTAGGGGCTCTCCAATTCTCTTGGTATTTTTTGCTTCCATCTGTGACTTTTTTCAAGTTGTAATTTTCCCTTCTGATTGATCTGACAAAAGATATGTCAAGCTAAAACACAAGAAGGAAATAAACATTTGTATTGAAATGACCCCTTAGAAAGAAGAACACTTTCTTAGCATATTATTATAAAATAAAATTTCTAAATAAAAGATATTTTGGTATTTCGGCTCCGTTGGCATGTTTTTCCTTTGCTGAAATTATTTACCATAATGAAAACACATATATCCTAGTTCAGACACACCCGAGCTTGAAGACAATCTTCTTCACCTGACAGATGGATGCTTGCTTTTGCAGTACGAATGTGTTTCCCTTTGGCAGTTTGAGATAATGGAAGGAAAAAGTCTGAACTTTGAAGTTAGAAGGACTTGGGTTTGAATCTGAGCTCTGCCACTCACTGCTGGTTAACTTGCCTAAGCTCACATTTCTGTCTTTGTAAAAGGGGATTAATGATGCCTGCTTTACCAGAGTGCCCTGAGAAATGAAGGAGATGATGTATAGGAAGGCATGTGGCACGTGGCCATCCTCGTGAGTCACTAAATATTAGTTTCTTTTCTTCTCTGTTATATATTGGCGACAGAGTAATGTATTTTTGCTTAAAAAGATCAAGTAATATATGAAAGTAAATCACGAAGCTTACAACACAAATTCAAGAGTCATTTTGCATTTGTAGGGTACCTCACTAGCTCAGGGAAACCTATAGTTACATATAAATACTCCTGAGAGATACAAAAACAATATTAATCAATTCATTAGTTTATATTTTCTGGTCAAATATTTATTGAGTGCTAATTTTTGCTAGGCACTGTGCTAGGTCCTAGAGATGCAGCAGCGAGGAATTAGACACGTTTTCTGGAGCTGACCTGCTAGGATATTTACAGTTTATAAAAAGGAAAAGTTAAGAATGAGCCCACTTAAGAAACATTGACTTTGATCTCAGTTAATAGGTAATTCCTGGTATCATGTCTCAAACAGGATTTATCATCACCTTGTACCCAATTTTCTTCTCTTAGTCCCAGTCAGCAATTAAGAACGCTTTCCTTAGACTGCCCAAGCTCCACTAATATGAAGGTCTTCTGAGTTTTTCAACCATCATAGAGAACTCTGACTGAGGTTTAGGCCAATTATATATAGCTCTGGGACCATTTAACATAATATTACAAGAAAGATTCCGTTTTTCCCCTCTTGAGAAGCAATATTGACCAAATGCAGTTAGCACTTCAGGAAGAGACAAAGTTCCCCATTTTTCTACCTCATCCTTACCCCTAGGAGAGGCGAAGCTTGGCATGAGGGTGGAATTATGTTTTCTGTGTTCGTGCACTTTTCGCTCCACTAGAGAGAGCCTGTCCCAGTCCCTGGAATGATGAGAATGAGATACACATCCAGACTGTTGCCTTATCACTTTGTTTCATGCCTGTGGGTGACTGCCTTGAGCCAAGAAGTGGATGAGAGTAACCACCAGACCCTGCTCTGGCCTTCCCTTCTCTCCCCTCGCTTGCATTTCCTTTGTGACTTTCACCCTCTCTCCTTTCCACGTTTACTTTCTCTTCACCTCTGATGCCCAGTGATTTCGTTTGTTGGAGTTTTGCTGTTGTGTCAGGCTTAATCATGTCCTCAGGAAGAGGGATAATTATTAAACCACTGGAAATTTAATGATGGGTATTTATTCCCCAATCTTAGTCATTTTGGTGTCTGGGGTTTGGCATGCCAGTCAGTGGAAACCAAAGCAGATAAATGTCATCAAACCACACGTGATTTTCCAGTGATTTACGTGTGTTTGTTGTGCTCCAGATGGGCAATTACTGATGCCCTGCTCGGCCTATTTGCGAGATTTGCGAGATCCTCATGATCACAATAACAAAGAGTTTAAAGCAAGTCCACCTCCCCACAGAGTGGAAAGCCAGGTTCCCTCATGTCAGCATGGGGTCCTCTCTCTCTTACACTGTGTCCTTTAGCTCTTACAGTCCTTTGTGGTGTGCTTTGTTAGGTCATAGATTTCGGAGCTCCTTTTTATTTTTTTCAGATTATAAAAGTTAAGGTAAAAAGTTTTTTTCTTTTTAGCTTAAGAACTCAAATTGTTAGGAAAAAAGTCGGACTTAAAAAGATTTCCCAGTGAACTAATGTGAACCTCCTAATATAATATTTATTTGCTTATTTATTATATTTATTTTTGTTATCTGTCTGCTTCAACTAGGACTTAAGCTCCACTTTCCTTCTTTGATTCATGTGTATATCCCATGTGTTGAAAACAGTTCCTGGTACACATTAGGCACTCTATTAATATTTGTTGAATGAATGTTACTCAGTCCTCAGTAGACAATTTGCCTGGAATTACTATTCTTACAGACTGGAGAGACCTGTATTAAATCTTCCCTTTATCTCTGTACTATTAGCAAATATTTTATTTTAATATTATTTTGAAATATTCATTTTTTCATCTGTATAGTGGGGATTTTTGGAAGATTAAGATTAAATAGGATTAATTAAATGATTCATGGAAAACTTTTCGACACACTACCTGGCATATGTGGTCAGTGCTCAAGAAATTTTAACTGTTATGAAGTTTCATAGTGTTTGTGAGAAATGTAGGCCTATTTTCATGAAAGACAAAAATGTTTTTGATGTTGATCCTTATTTTTATTATTTGTTTTCTTTTTACAAACCCTTGTGTCCAGGGGATCCTTAGTTTTTATGTGAGCTGAACTTCCACTGGATATAAATTCAATAGGAATAAAAATTATAAAAATAAAAGGGGATGCCGAAATGTAGATCTCTGATGAATCTAAAATAAAACAAACAAAATTCTTGACCTGTTTCCCATTCGGTGAACTCAAGTTATTCTGCTCAACTTATTAACTTGACTCCTCTGACTGACCCTCTGTTGTATTTTTAAATGACCAAGGAGACCGTCAACATTCTATTTGTAACCAGACATTTATTAGAGACATTCTATAGCTACTTTTTAAAAATGTATTTTGTTAAACCAGCATTTGGTAGGACCACCAACTCGATTTCTTAAAAGAATTTACATCAGACAATTCACGGTCTCAAAATTTGGACATTTTCATGTATTTTTAAAGCTCAGCTTTTGTTTTTGTTTTGTATTCTAACAAGTGCAACTTCTTTCCATTAAATTAAATTTTAGCTTGAAAGCAGTGCGATTGCTCTTCTTAATTGATAGGCATTTTAAATGCATACTGTTATTTTAATATTTTTCTGTATATTATTTTAGAGAATATAACACTTTACGTGGCTTTTACAACTACTGAAAATAAAACCTGAAAGATTTGGCATGAGGGTGGAATTATGTTTTCTGTGTTTGTACACTTTTGCTCCCATTAGGGTGAGCCCGACCGGTTCGCTGGAATGATGAGAATGAGATACACATTCAGATGGCTGCCTTATCACCTTGTTCAGTGCCTGTGGGTGACTGCTTGAGTACGGCATAAAGATTCGGATTTTAAAATGTGTTCATGGCCAGGTGTGATCACGCCGGTAATCCCAGCACTTTGGGAGGCCAAGGTGGGGGGATGGCTTGCCCAGGAATTCAAGACCAGCCTAGGAGATGTAGCCAGATCAGTCTCTACGAAAAAGCAAAAAAATTAGCCAGGTGTGGTGGCACGTGCCTGTAGTCCCAGCTATTCAGGAGGCCGAAGTGGAAGGATCGCCTGAGCCCAGCAGGTCGAGGCTGCGGTGAGCCATGATCATGCCACTACACTTCAGCCTGGGCATCAGAATGAGACCCTGACTCAAATAAACAAACAAACAGACAAAATAAAATGTGTTCAGAACTCTGCAACTCAACATGAAACTGCTTGCAGATAACTTTGAGAATGCTGTATGTATATCATGCAGGTAAATTTTAAGTAATAAAAATGTATGTCACCTTGAGATGACCCATATTTTAGGTGTATGAAATTTCATTTTTTGTAGTCGTAGAAAGGACAATTTCACCAGTCCCTGACTGTCACATTAATTTGAAGCAACTCTCAGAAAATCAAGCCCCGAATGGCTCCATACACTCCTATCTTGAGAGCTTGGGGTGGAGGGGCAAATATATCTGCTTTTAATAAGTAAAGGAAGCAGGGAGTGCCTTTCAGACACGTTTTAAGTGCAGACACGGAGCTGATTCGAAAGTGTCGAAATGCCGAAACCACACGCGGCACGGGCCGGTGCCGGGGACTTCGACGAACGTCCCCCGGGGAGTCCGAGGCCGCGCGACCGCAGCCGGGGCCCCACCCCACGGGCCGTGGGATCAGCGAGTCCGCGCCTCGCCTTCTCCCCGGACGGAAAGAGCCGCCGCAGACTGGCGACAAGAAAGACAGACTGGTACTTGCAAAGTTTGCGAGTTGTTCTTCGAGAAGGAGCGCACGTCGGGTCGCCCCCCTCGCGCTATAAATAGCTCCTGGCAGGCAGAAACAGCCCTGATTGCAGGCGGTGGAGGAGGACCAGCGGCGGGCTGCAGCGCAGGATCGGTGGCACGGTGCCCAGAGCTTCATCAAATGAATAATAGCTTCCACTTGACAATCAGTGAAGTGCCTCTTCTCCTGCGGATTCCGTTTTTAATGATGATTAGAGAGGATGGGCCCCTCAAATTTCTCTGGTAGAAATGACCTCCTATTAATTTCTATTCCTTGAAATGCTGAATTTCAAAGCTATTTTACAGCTGCAAAACCGAAGGCACTGACATAAAGGAACTATTATCTTTGTAATTGTAGCAACAAGTACTAAATTTGTCATTGATTAACAGAGACTTTTCAACTTCACGATCCTTTGTGGGTTGAGTCCCTGTTTGGAGCTCCGCTGATCTACTTGCTTTGAAAGTCAAATGTTACATTTTAGACCCAACAGCTATCAGAATAATGTCCTATGTTTTGATATAATAAATACTTCCTTATAACATCTTACACCGATTATTATGCAGTGAAGGGTGAGGGGCAGGTCTGACTTTCTCATTAATTCTGTACAGTGCTTTGTTTTCTGTATAGGCAACAACACATTTCTAGACAGACATGCTTAAAACACATACAGGAGCATAACATTTATTGGCAAAGACCCTCATCAGAATTTTAAAAATTCCCAACACATTCTCATCTACATGAGTGTATATGTATATAAAGAATAGTTTCCAAGAAGAACTGATCTATAGAACCTTGTAAATAGTGAAGACATTTACACTGATGTCAGCAGTGAAACTAGGGCCTACTTTGCCAAATTAGGTCATTAGTTACAAAGTAACGTTGAATATTAATGTTGCATGTTAAGAATAACCCGTGTTATATCACAAACATGTCGTATATGGCATTCTTTTGTTTTATAAATAAAAGTTTTGGATGCAAAGAGCACAAGACCGAAAAAAAATCTTGGGGTGAATTCAAGAGAGGAAAATAGCACTTTACAGCGCTCTCTGTTTAGTGTTGTTAATATATTTTTTAAAAGCTTCGTGATGTGCTTACTTCAAGGGTTTTTAAATTTAGGATGGCCTTGAGAAGCCACGGAGTCCACACTATTGAATCTCATGTATTGTCATATCTAAGGGTTCATAAAAATTACAGAAATATGTAGAGTGGTTGACAAGTTTGGAAGGAAATATTTATTAAGGATTAAACAGTTTTGCCAACCTCTGACGGAGAAGGCTGCCCAACGTTAAATGAAGCTTAGTCTAAAGCAGCCCCTTACATGTTTTAAGTTGAGCCTAAAGGTTTCACTTCACACGGTGAACTGTACCCTAACAGGATGAGTGAAGACCGCAACCTCATCTGGTCTGTAACAAGTGGCCACGTGGCAGCCCATCACAGCAGCCAGACGTCCCGCTCCGGTTCCTGTGGCCACCTGCCTCTTTCTGGCCACAAGTCCTCTCTGACCACTCAGCAGTGCCTGAGTCACTCTGAACGTTTTCTCCTTAGGGGGTTGTCTGATTCAAGGATTGCTCTTTGCTCAGTTAAACTGTTACATTTAATTTGTCTAAAGGTTTTCTGCTAACACGGTGATACTCTTTGACGTTCTTCTTCAGTGTTCCCCAGAGAAGTGAGAATGTAGTGAGTTCATTGCTTAATTTGTTCAGTTAAAGGACTTCCTCCAGTATCAAGATGTCCTTTTATGAAATCGTGTGACTGTGTTTCACTTTTTAGTTGTTTTTACTTGACAAAATTAAAAGTTGGCAATCATTCATGCATTTTATCTTCAGTTTAAAAATATTCACCATCCTGTGAAATCCAGGTTTATGGATCTATTCGCTTAAGAGAATTTATAAATTAGTGGGCAGGACTATTGCCTTTTATTATATGACTTGGTACGAAAAGTTGGCCATAGCTACAGATCAATCAATTGTATGAGGAAGAAATATGAAAACAAATCAAGTTATGACACTCAGAAGAAAAATAAAATCATCAAATACTCTTAGGATTAGCTCATTCTTATTAGAAAAATCAATCAGGATTTAAATGTCAGGACTCTAAAGAGAAGCTTGAACAAATTACTTTCCTTGCATTGCCAGTAAAATCTATGTTACTTTTTAAGTGGATCCTATATGTATGTCATTGTAAAGGATTTGAAATAAGAAAAAAAAATCAGCCATGGTACTATTAAGGAATTATATCCTCACAACGATGTAACCTATTTCTCAATATATGAATGAAATTATATTGGACTTTACGATAATATGGCTATTCTATATGGTAGGTCTGTAAAGCTAAAACTACTTTTTTTTTTAAGGAGGCAGGGTTTCCTTTGAAGTATGACTTAATCCCTGGTATAAATCATCCTGGTAATAGGTCCCTCTGAGAGGAAACAGGGACCTTCTGAAAGAATTAAAAATGGGTAAAGGGAAAGTGTGTGGAGGTAAAGGAGGCAGGGTGGGCTGCTGTGTGGACTGGTTGAGTCTGGGGCTTCCTGAGAACAAGCCTACGCTCCCAGGGCCACAAACTCGACCGCATCAGATAGACTCTTTAGATTTCTTGTGCTGTTGTCTTTATTCTTCCTTTTGTTCTCCTTAACATGTAACAAATCCTGTCTGGAGTGTCTGGCTTGGCTCAGTTGCATTAAGAGGCATAACCAGGACTACCTGGATCTCCGTGTTAGCAGGGAGGAGGCACCCCGGAGGTCAGAGTGGGGTGGCATGAGGACCCCGAGCAAAAGAACCTGAAGATCAGACTCAGAGGGACAGAGTCCCAGTCATAGGACTTGGAAGGCTTCTCCCTCATCCCCACCAGAGTTTCCTTTTATTACTAGTACTGGTCCTGATCCTTGGAGGACTTAGGTTGAGCCAAGCTGGCTGCATCATCCGCAGGGTCCAGGGCAAGAGGAAAGCTTGGAGCCACAGGCAGAGGCAGGGAAGTCGGTCTCCCTTCTCGTAGCCCTGGTGCCCAGCGTATTGCAGAGGAGTGTGCAGTTAGGCCTCACTGATACTTGGCCGGGGTTGGGTGAGCGCCCCCCTGGAGTCACCCACTGATTGCACTGCTGCTCTGACACCCAGAGACACGGTGGGATGCACACCTAGCCTGGACCCTTCCTGTAATGAGGTCCTTTGGAGGGGGCCAGGAGGAAGTTTAGGCAAGGGGGACCGTGGCCTCTTTCAGCCAATTTGAACGGGCTCCTACTTCAGGCAGAGGGTGGGAGAAGGCCAGAGGTGGAGAGTTTCAAGATGGTCATCCCAGGGCATTCAACCTAAGCGGGGTCCTTCCAACTACACTGGTTCTGTCCACGAAGATGGCTGTGGTTGCAGGGTATATTTTATGAAAGAAGATACCGGGCTTTCATAGCCACACCGTGCCATGATCCACTTGGCCCCAAACACTTCTACTATAGTTGTTTACTTTTTTGTCTGTTTGCTCTGGTAGGATGAACACATTAGTGCCGGTTCACCTGAAGCAAGGATTCATTTTAGGTTTCCTTTTTGCAAAGTGAGTGATGAACACTTGGTCATTTTCACTGCAGGAGAACCTGGATGCCATGGAGGTTTTCTAGGCCACAGGGCCTAAGGGTCTCCTGTTAGCAAGTCAAAGATCAGTTTTATATAGTAGTAAGGCATTGTCACAAGTGACATGCAAATCACAAGGCCAAATCCATTGTAGAATATACAAGTGTGGATTCGTTTCTGATAGGAAATAAGCATAGGTATTCCTAAGGTTGTTGAATACTGAGGAAGTCAATCAGTTTCAGTGTGCAGCCACTGAGAATCTTTCAGAGGAGGACATTGTTAGCTGACCAAGAATGAGACATAACAGGAAGTGATTCCGATGAGTGTTTGGGGTCTGACTGATACAAAGGCTGAGCTCCACACTCAGCTTCTTGTCTACATTGCATAGAAAACAAGGTACTGATTTTACTAGCCATATTTCTCTTTCACTTTCTTCTGGTTTTCTTCTCACTCTCCTTTCCACTTCTATTTTGGGCTTGGTAATTATAAACAGAGAAAGGTTCTCTAGTACATAGATTTATACTACAGAATCATGAATGGTGAAAGAAGACAGTACTAAGACTTAGTATTAGAATACATCATGTTCAGAGAGAATATGGATATGTTTTCAAAAAGATAGCACCAAGTTCTTTCCTCCATATTCTTACCACCCCTGTCCTCTGGTTAACTCCCTAGATTACAAACCTGTGAGAATTCATTTGAAATTAATTTAAAGATCAATGTGAAATTTATTTTTACAGGATTCACAGGGCGATTGTTGTCTTCGGAAAACACCTCAAAGAGTCTATCTACAAAGCAGTACCACACACAATAAAGAAAGGCAGACTTAATCTGGTAGCAATTTATTTGTATACATTTTACTTTGTTTTATTACTTTTCTTTGAGTGCAGAAGATTGAATGGTTGATATCTAGCGCATGGCGCACTGTCATCACTAGTCTCTGCAATGACTATTCCTTGTTTTATTTATTTATTTTTTCTCTTATTCTTATTTCTCACCATTCTAATGTAGGACTTTTTGTATGATCTTGTGAAATATATTTATTTATAAAATGTTTATATCATTTTTGTGGGCATGAATTTTTTTATTTATATAATGATCTAGTGCTTTAAAGTTTATTCAGTTTCTAACTTGTTTTATTCAGCACTGTATTTACTATCTTTAGATCTGTGTATTCGATATCTCTTGCTTCTAACGGCTGCGCGGTCTTCCACGTTTTTTAACCTGTTCCTTTAATGACAGAGACCTACAGTGTCTCCATTTCCTGCTACCAGAAACAGCCCTATAATGCACAGTCTTTTATGTATTTTCTTTTGGACTTTCATGAGGGTTTCTCTGGGATATCTACCCAGGAGTAGGATTCCCAGGCCAAAGGGTGTATATTTATCTAATTTAACTGTGCCAGACTGCCTTCAAAAATGACTGTCTACATTCCTAGAAATACAAGAATGTCTCTACATCCTCACATCACTAACAAGTTTTGGCATTGCTCAATATTGGCCAATTTAATGGGTGTGGCATGTTATTATTTTAATTTTTATTTCGCTTTATATGCTTTTTAGTCTTTTGGATTTTCTTTTTTTTTTTTTGAGTCAGAGTCTCACTCCGTCACCCAGGCTGGAGTGCATGGCCACCCCAGCGTCGACCTGCTGGGCTCTGGCTATCCTTCTGTCTCAGTCTTCCAAGTAGCCAGAACTACAGGCGTGCACTACCACACCTGGCTAATTTTTTTATTTTATTGTAGAGATGAATATGTTGCCCAGGCTGGTCTTGAACCCGTGGGCTCAGACAATCCTCTTGCCTTGGCCTCCCAAAGTGCTAGGATTGCAGGCTTGAGCCACCCCGCCTGGCCATGGAATTTCTCTTATGTGGATTGTGTGTTAATAGCTTTTGCCGATTTTTAAAATTTCATTTTCTTGTGTATTTACTTGCATCAGGTTTTGTGTGTGTGTGTGTGTGTGTGTGTGTGCACATTTTAGATTTTATGCCATTCTGATTTTAGATATTGCCGGTAAGTCCTCCCAATCTGTGACCTGGCTATTAGCTTTGTCCATGGTATTTATATTATTTAGGAGGTAACCTTGGCATTTGTAGTAGAGTGCCATATTAATAATGGCTCAAACAAGAAAGGGGCTACTTTCCTCTCAAGTAACAATCTGGAAGGCAGTGATCCTTTTGTCTTGTTACCCCACCATTTTTAGGACAGTGCCTTCCTCAGCATGCCACAAGGTGACTTGCGTTACTGGGGAGGGGAGACAGGAGGCGGGGTCATGTGTCTTCATTTAAGGGCACAACATGGAAGGTGCACACATTTGCTGGAAGTGTGCTCACAGTTCATTGGCTAGAAAGGAGTCACAGGGCCATATCTGGTACGAGAAAGGCTAAGAAATGTAGTCGTTTATTCAGGTGGCCATGTTCCCACCTAAAATTCAAGAATGCTGTTAGACTTAGAGATGGGGAGCGTATACTTGAGGCAGTCTATACCACAGAGCCTTTTGCTGAACAGAAATACTTAATTTTGATACTCTCAAATGGATGTTTTTGTCTTATTTGTGCTTTCGGAGTTTTGTTTTAAAGAGTCTTTCACTTCTCACAGATGGCATTATTTCACTTATAACTTTCTTATTTAATGTTTAACCTATTTTGGATTCACTTGCAATTATGGTATTAGAGATACAACGACATTTTTCTTTATATAGACGGCTATTTTCTCAATAACATCCTTATTCAATAACCTGCCTACTCATCATTTTTATATGTTAACTCAAGTCCTCCTAAAAGCAGGTGCCAAAATGGATTTAGATGTGTAAGAGATTAATTGAGGAAAACATACGTGAAGAACTAAGGGGAGGGGCCAAAAACACCACGGATATGAACTTCTGACACCTGTGAAGGATTGGGCAGGGAGAGTCCCTAAGCACAATACAGTTCTCAGAAGGTTTTGGGCAGGCCAACAGGGAGCTGGGGAGTTCTCAAACCAGTTTCCTGCCAGAGGAATGACAGTGAAAGTGTCTCCACAGTGCTCAGTGGCTGGCTGTAGCCACACTCCAGGAAGTGTGGCTTTGAACGTGGTGGTCCATGCAGAGGGGCGGCATGTGTCAACCCTACTTCTGCAACAGGATCTTTGAGCTGTGTATTATCAGGACTACCACGATTTGTAGGTGCAACTTTATAATTTGTAATGTTCTCATATGTGCATGCGTCTGTCTTGAGATCTCCATTATATTCTGCTTGTCTCTTACTGTATTATACTCTCTTCTTCTTATGTATTTGCTGACTCTTTATTTTTTGTTCTTTGTTATAGGCTCTTTTTTTTGCAAAGTTGACTGAGCCTCGTCATAGATTTTTACTCCCTGAAACCAATTTCAGAAGAAGTTTTACCTTTAAAAAAACCTGACGTGGAATTTTGATTGAAATTGTATCGAGTTTCTAAATTAATCTGAAGAACTGAATCTTTAAGTTACTATCATCTCTTCTAAGAATATAGAGTATTATCTTTTATGACTTTCAATAGGGTTTTAAGTTTTTCTCTATGAAGGCTTAGGTACTCTTTAAACTTCACAAATTCTGTGGTTTTTATTACCTTTATGAATGATATCTTGAGTTTTTATATTTTTTAGTTGCTTATTGATGATATTGAGAAATTTTATTGATTTTGTATAGGTTGATTTTTAATCTGGCAGCCTTGCTGAATTCTCTTAATAGTTCATATAGTTTTTATGTTGACTTTGCTGTTTTTACTATGTAAGAGATCCACAGATAAGGAAGGTTTAATCTCTTCCCTTCTAACATTTCATTGTGGCATATTAAACAATAGCAGAGACAGTGGATATCCTGCTCTTGTTTCCAGAGTTAAAGAGAGTGTGCTGAATGTTGACGGGCTTGGGTACATGACCTTTACCCAGTTAAAGAAGTTTCTGTTCATTTCTAGCTTTATAAAAGGTGTTCATTACAAGGTGTTGGTGAAACTTTATCATCTTCTGTATTTATTTAAAAATATATTATTTTGTTCTTTAGTCTATTAATGTGGTGCATATCATCAATCATTTTTTCTCATGTTGAAACATCATTGCATTCCTGAGATAAACTATGTTTGATAATGCTATGATTCCTGTAGCTAATACTTGATTTTGAATTTTTGCATCTTTGCATATAATGGAATATATAATTTTCTTTTCTTATAATATCTTTACCCAGATTTTGAATAAAGATTACACTGACCTCATAAAATGAATTAGTCAGTCTTCTTTCCCTTTCTACTTACTAGAGTAACTAAACTTCAAAAGTTTGGTGAAACTCAACTGTAAGACCATAGGGATATAAGACTTTCTTAGAAATTTAATTTCTTCAATGTCAATTTGTCTATTCAAGTTTTCTGTTATTTCTTGTATATACTTTAAATTTTATTTTTTTCAGGAATTTATCCATTTCATTGAGGTTTTCAAATTTTCTTGAATATAATTTTTATAATACTATTTTATTATTAAAAATATATGTTCTGCTTATAGTTATTTTATACTATGTTATATTCATTTGTATGTCTGTATGATATTTTTTGCAATCACTCCTGCCTGGGATTTATTTAACTTATTGGTCTTTTCAAAAATGAACTTTTGGTGTTATGTTTCTCTATTTCCATTTAAATTTTTAAAAATTAATTTATTTTTGCTCTTATTTTCTTGTTTTTGAAAACTATTTTCTCTCTGAACTTTTTCACCTTTTTTGAGGTGAATGCTTAGCTGTATTTTTTTAAATCTTTCTCTTCCGTAATAAATGCATTCAAAGTTCTAAATTTTTCCATAAATAGTGCTTGAGATGTGACTCACAAATTTTGGCATAAAGTATGAATTTCGTTGTTCAGTTTTAAATATGTTGTTATTTCTCGTATGGTTTCCAAAAGCAATTTAACACACATTTTGTAGCTTTCAGATATTTGACATTTAAAATCTTATTAACTTCTAGTTTTATTGCAATACAATTACTATGTTAGAACTTGATTTTGTTTTCTTGCTCTTTCAGTTTCTGAGGATGTGTTTTAACGCCTCGAGCTACAATATTTTGTCTGTTTTTCTCCACAGTGCTATCTATTTTACGAGGTGCACTTATGTTCACAGTGACTAAACTTGTTGCTCTTTTGTTCCCTTTATCAGGGTGTAGTGTCCCTTTCTGTCCTTTTTGATGTTTATCCCCCCATGGATTTTTATTTTGTCAGATATTAGGAGTGCTATTCTAGTTTTCACTGGAATTTTGAATAATTGCCAGGTTACTTTTTCCTAGCCTTTCTATATCCTCTTGTTTGGCGCTTAAACATATTATTGAATCTTCAAAAAAAAAAAAAGGAAATCTAGTTTGGATATCTGTCCTTTTGATAGTATATTAAACCCACTTAAATTTCTTCTGATTACTATTATATATTTACAGAATGTCCTGGTTAATTGGCACTCCTCAAGGCTTCTCTTTTATATTCCTGTGCAGAGGCAATTCCCTGGTGTTATAATCCACCAGCTCAGGGGGTTTCAATAGGGAGAAGTAAAAGAGTGATTCATGGCACATGATTGGCTGGTAGAAACATATTGTCAATCTGGCAGGACTTTCATTCTCCCTGATGTTACCCCATGGTGACCTGGAATGTTGCTGTGGATTTATCGGTGATGGGGCAGACAGTGACCATAACAAGGTAATCCGAAGGAAAGGTTAAGGACAGGATTTTGAAGCTCTCTCTAAGCCCATCCTTAATGCTGTCACCCAGCAACCCTTTGCCCCAGGCTGTTGCCATCCTGTACAACGGCTTCCATAAGCTTTCTCCCTAGGAATTTTCCCATTGCCTTTATGTTAGTTGGTTCAGACTCATGTTTCTCTCTCAAGTCTAGTTTCTCCAGGGTTGATTTTGGGGATGAGAACCCACACTCGGTGTAGGTATGCCATCTTGTTAAGAAGCCACAGGTAAATTTTATGAATATATGTATAAGGGTGATTGTACAGAGTTTTTTGAAAAGAATTACCCAATAAATTTACTCTAAAACAGAGTGACCTTGGCAAATCATGTATTAGGAATACCAGAAAAGCTAAAAATTAGGAATATCAAAAAGCCAAATTCACACAGGTACCCAATACTCTCTTCAGAACCAAGTGATCACACCACAGCATTCCTAAGTCTTGAGAGATAGCATAAGGTGTTGATTTTCTCATCTTTTCTTTCTCTTTCTTCACTTAAGAATTTCTCTGCATCCCTTTCTTTATGATGTTCCCATGGCTCCGTTTTTGCTTTTTTTTTTGGGGGGGTGCTCATTCTTTTTTTTTTTTTTTTTTTTTTTTTTTTGAGTTGGAGTCTCACTCTGTCGCCCAGACTAGAGTGCAGTGGCCACTCCCGGCCACCGCAGCCTCGACCTGCTGGGCTCCGGCGATCCTTCCACCTCAGCCTTCCAAGTAGCTGGAATTACAGGCGCGCGCTACCACACCCGGCTAATTTTTTGATTTGTTGTAGAGATGAGGTCTCGCTTGCCCAGGCGGGTCTCGAACCCGCGGGCTCAGGCAATCCACTCACCTCAGCCTCCCAAAGGCGCGGGATTACAGGCTG
>CAUYQG010101345.1:0-20052 GCA_963574415.1 Tarsius wallacei | reverse complement strand
GAAACCGCAGTCTGTGAAAAGCGGGAACGATGGACTCCTAAAGTAAGCCATGCCTGTCATATTCTCAGAGCTTTAAGTTTCATCAAAGTCCCTGTTCTTGGAACATGCCGAACAGTAAAGGAAGGAAATGGGCCTTCAGCTACTGAACTCATTCTAATGGTCTCAGGGTCCGCAGCCCGCCTGAATTTCTACTCTTTAATCTTCATATTTTACATCCTTTAGTTTTGATGAAATTTGAAAGATATCCAGTTTAACTTTTTATGTGAGTGCATATTTTCTAAATAAAAAATTTTCAATAGATTGCTATAATTCTCATAAAGGTTTACTTGAATCACATTTAATTAAGACAAGCATTGTACTACAAAGAACTCCTGGCTGCATACTTTCCTAGAAAATCTCTCCCCAAAAATGATTCACTCAGTTACGAATTTTGTTTATTTTTTTTAAAAAGTGAAATCAAAAGAATACCAGCATTACATTATTTATAATTGGCTATGATCCTGGTACACTTTATAATGATCAAAGTCGATTCTTTTCAAATGAGAGCACATAATGAAAAAAAGCTATTTTTAATCTTCAATGAAACCATGATGACATTTTCTGCCTAAATGACTATTTTCCAGGATATTTTCCAATATAGCCAAAGTCTATCTAGAAGTAGAGATTTTGATACTCTTATGTTCTGGAGTTTCAGAAATCTTGGTGATTTATCTGAGTTAAAAAGTCACTTTTTCTTCATTTGAACATGCTCCATGACCCCCATGTAGTACACTTGCCAGGCTATTGCAAGATTGTCTGATTATTATATAGACTAGTTTTTCAAATTCAAACCTGGGCAGTAAACACTTTCAGTGAGGAAAGATGTCCAAGAATTTTCTAACCAGTACTTCCCTGCCTCCTGAGAGTCAGAAGAGTATGTGCAGTGGTGGTTTGTGGGTAAAGAGCCCCTCACTAAAATTAATAAGATTGTGAAGCCTACTTTGTGCTATTACCTGATTTCATTCAACAGACCCGGTTTGCCACATATATACATTAATAATTCAAGTTCTGAGCAAAATCTTACAGATATGTAATTATAAATATGAACACTACAAGAAAGTTCTTCATGAATACCACTGAGGGTTAAGGGGACATCATATGCCATTTTCCCACATGTACAAATATATAGTTCTTCTGAACAATTGGATCTCTGAAGGGCCTATGCTTTCCTCAGGCAAGGTGCCGCAGACTCCATGATAACCACCCTCAAGACACAAAACAGAGCTCTCCACTGGTGTTGATAACAGGCCTTTACTTAATATCCATCTAATATTATGCCAGGCTGAGCCAGGTATTAGGCTTCTCCTTTAATTCCTGACCACTCATAAATGCCAAGCTCTTAGCTGAGTAATATGTTTAAAAAGGTTGCTCCCTTTGAGGGTTCATGTGTCCTCGTGAATGTACCTACCCAAAAAAGAAAGATTCGTGTAGAAGAAATAGTAGTGGAAGGAGAGAGGACAGCAGAAGACTGAAATTAGACTGCCTGTATTTTTAAAACTCTAAGTTATTCTTGCAGGAGAGGGGTGGGTAAAGGAAACATTCATTACCTTTTTCTTCTTTCTCTTTTTTTACTTGTGTTTCATTGAAATCTAGTCTTTGGTCTTACTACACTGTTCCAGGAATACATTTGCATATATGCGCAGATATACACACAGCACTACATGTTCACTGTTGACTGTTATAAGCCAAGATTATAGAAAATACTATAAAGTTATCCTCATGGGTCACTCTGAAGAGAGAGGCTTTACTCTTTGTATCCTTGGACTGTATTTATGGAATGCTGTTCCAGCTTCTCCTTGAGCTCAATACTCAGCTAAGAGCTCCTCTAAGGCAGTTATCAACGCAACAGTCTCTTTCCAGACTATTTCATTCAGCTTTATAGTGAGCTCATATACCCTGGCCAGGTCCCTGTCTATTTGGACAAGGGTAAATACTATGAGATGGCTTGTTTCTAAAATTATTGTCCTTGATTTTATTTACATAATCTGTTTACTGGCCAGTTCACTTTCTATGTGTAGATCAAGTCTGGCACATGAAACCCCAAAGCAGAAGTTGTCAACATGCAGTTATTTTCTCCCTCAGTAGAAGTGCCCCATTTTTATGTCATACATTTAAAGTACATGACATTAAGTTTGCCTTGCCTTCAGTAAAAAGAGAGGTAATCCTACTTACATTATGTATCCCCTTTCCTCCAGGAGCCCACAGATTTATAGGATGTTGGAAATTGACAATTTGAAACAACAGTGCATATAATTTGCAGTAATTCTTGAATAGGTCTAGTGCTTTCCCTGCAAAGGGTGGCTCGCTTAAAAAATTAGGAAGGTTTCTTTACCTTTCATTTCTGTTTGCTCAAAAGGAATGGGGCAATATAAAAAATTAATGTAATGTCCAAGACTACTTTAGTACTCAGCAAATCTAGATCACCTTGTATTTTTAATAAGAAATTATATATAATACTTTGAAAGCATTTACAAATTGCTGCAAACATTCAGAAATGTATTCTCCACTGTAAAACACAGCATCTGTCACCACCTAGCAGTGGGAACAGTTCTTTTTGGGATTTTTTTTGGTGTTGGGGTTTTTTTTTTGCCTACTCTGTAGCAACCCTTTTCACTGTTATGAAAAGGTGTTGATTAGCTTTTATTTATGTTATATATTTAGGGTATTTGTCAGGTAGTTCAACGGCTGTAGAATCAGAATATCACCAAGTGATTTGAAGCTCACCAAATATCCTCCTTTCTACCAACTGAATTATAGGGCCTGGAAACACTTGTGTTACTATATGAACTCCATTTCTCAGGGGTTTTCATATTTGATTGTTGCCAAAGAACTTCTCTGTGCTGGAAAAATCCCTGATTCCTGGTGAGAGGTAATACATTCATGTAAGTGTTCTTGAAAGGAGATGGTTTTTTTTTTTTGCGTCAGAAAGTGGTCAGTCTGACTGAGCACTAGCAGCAATGTTTTACAGCCACCATAGGTGGGGTTAGATAATCATTCACAAGTGGGACAAACGGGTTTCAGAGTATGTAAAAGAAATCTCTGGGCAGTCTAAAGATTTTGAGGACCTAATTGTCCTGAACACAATTTTAATTACTAATAATACAGAACATAGTCACTGCATAGCAAGATTTACTGTGGGGGCTACACAATTAAGTTTTTCAGGAAACCCCTTCCCTGAGTGACTCTTCTCTTTCACCAAGGATATGTTTATCTTTTCTTCAAACCTTCATATATACTGGTATTTGTTCTGTGTGAAACAGCATTCCTGAAACTGGTGATATGATGATGAACAAAATTGTCAAAATCCTATCTTTATGAAACTTATATTCTATTAAAGTGAGACAATAAAATCCAGTAAACAAAGAGGTAAATAAGACAGTTGCAGGGTGCAATAATGACTTCAGAGGAAATAGGATGAGGTGACAGAGAGTAACAGTGTGGAGGTGGAGTAGACAACGAGTTAGTTGGTCTGGAGACTCTCAGAGAAGGGACATGTGAAATGAAATCTGAAGAATAAGGAGGAACCATCTATGCAGAAAGAGGGGAAGAACAAATATAAAGGTCAATAGTAATGGTTATGCTGTGTCTAGGATTCTACTGGATAGTGAACTCATTGGGCGAGAGAGAATGCTATTTCCTGGTTTATATATGTCCTATAGCATCTGAATTGGTAGGATTTGCCCCAGAAGTTAAATTAGATAGCTCCATGTTGATGGCAATAGGAGAGAACTATCTAAAGGTCTTTTTCTGCACTGTTTTTTGAATTAGAGTCTAAAAATGCTAGATCTTAAAACTTTTGGAATGAAGGATTAATATTTGTTTGGATCTGTTTTTACGCAGTTGTGCTAGTATTTTTTAAGGTGCTAGTATTAGCACCTGAATATGAAAGTAGGCAGCCAATGGGGTAATGCTTATACAATAGAAGCTATTTGTTCAGTTATTATGTTCTAGAAAACATCCATGGCTCAGATGTAATCATCTGAACACAGAAAAGCTGGTTAAAAGTCTCTTCTGTTGGTTAAGGTTAAGGGGTTCATGATATTTTCACAGTGCATTTTGGCACTCAGAACAACATGCTATTGGATTATTCTCATCATCGCCTATGTCTTCTTTATAAACTAAATGAGGGGAAGAGAATACTTACTGTTTTCTTTATTGCCATAAAACCGGGAATGGGAGAGCTGGGTGTAGTCTAAGGATAAATGAATCATTATTATCTGGAGCAAGACTACCTGAGTTCATGGTTCTGTTACTTCAAGTTGTGTGATCTTGAACAGATGCTTTAACTTCTTTGCACTTCAGTTTCCTTGTGGTAAAATGGGGATTGTACTAGTGTCATGAGGTATAAATGGATTAATTCAGTAAGTGCTGTGAAAAGTTTGGCACATATAAAGGTTATGAAAAGTGTTTTCTATCATTATCTAGTTCAAAGGTCTCAGACTTGCCATGGACCAGATTTTGTCCCCAGATAAGTTGGCTGGCATTAATGTTTTTTTCTTTTCTTTTCTTTTCTTTTTTGAGTTGCCCACATCTAAATAGAGTTCTTTCATAACACTCTTGGATTTTATGCTTTAAAAAAAAAACTAAAAGCATCTAACAACACTGGGTTTACACACTCATATAGCAGCTATTAGTATTTGAGCAGTGGTACTGAGCCTGTCCTCTCCAATTTACTATAGTCTCTGCCATTGTCTATTGCATCCCTGACACTGAGTGCCCCACTAATATTAACAGTCTATCCCACTCTTTCCAGAGCAGAAGAGTTCTGACAGATTTGGTGTTCAAGTAGAGGCGAGAGGCAGGCAGACAAATACAAAGAGGTGTGGCCGTGTGAAAACGTTCCTTAGCCGGTGTCCTCTCTTAAACTTGAATTCCTGTAAAACAAATATGTCAGTGTTACAGCTCATGTAATATTAAATTTTAAAAAAACATATTACAGTCTGCATTTTGAATATCTCCATCAATATGTCCCATCCACTGTTCCCTGTATTTTGAATATCTCCATCAATGTGTCTCATCCACTGTTCCCATGCATTTACTTCTTTAAAATGTACATTTTGTTCAGGCGAAACAATGCTTACTGTTTGTCATGTACCAGACACTTATTTCCCTTAGTAGAAAACAAATATGATTAAGACACTGTTCTTCCCTTGGGAGCTTATTATCTAATGATTCAGACAGGCCTATAAAGAGATGAACACATTTACGCTAAAGTATTCTCTACTTTTCTATTTTCCTTTAACTTTAAGGGAGTTTATGTCTCTGAAAATCCTGACACAATATGGGGCTGAGACATGAACTTTAGTTAATAAACATGAATGTTTTAATACTGCAGAAGTGTCTTCATTTAAACCATGTTGTTTTGGTAACGTGAACTTTTGTCTCAGAAAATTTTCTGTTTGATTTTTACATGAATGACAATAAAGAAACCACAAGTAAAGGCAAATTTCTTCTTAGTTTTCAAGCTCAACTATTGAGGAGAGTTCATTTTGAACTGGAAAGTGGAATATACCTTGTTGGGAAATTGTTTCAGCCCTGTTAAATGTTTAAAGTCATGCTAGCAGTTGGAGTTTCCATAATGTAATCTAAGCAGTCCTTTCCTGGGAAGGTTCCAAACTTGCTGAGTCATTAATTTAGCATGCCAGGTTAAAAAACAAATTCGGTCTCTAGAAAAGCAGGATACATGTCCTTTCTTAGGAGGTGTTCAGTGCATAGAGTTCTAACTTTGTCTAATGTTGTTAGTAATTTCAAATGAAACACTATTGGTATAAGAATGTCACAGATTCTCTGGAAAACTAGACTTAAAAAATTAATCTCTATCATCTTTATTATTTTTAATCTTTATTCCTGGCTTTAAAATTTAGCTTTCATTATTTTGTGTTCTCATATTATCATTTTATCTCCCATCCATGATGTGGTATCTATTATACCTAGAACAGAAAAAAGACCTTTGTGTTTGTCATCATCTATAATTTGTCAAATCAAATCATTTATATGCATCTATCTCCATACCCTATTTCACAACTATGAATTCTCACAAAGGTTCCACACCTGTAATTTGATCCAAACTCCTCTAATGAGGAAAAGGACAATTCACAGGACTAGTGGCTAATATAAAACTATAAATTTTTTTAGAAGTGCATTCTCCTACACATGCTTCCCATAGATACAGAAAAGGAAATTTTAAGTATGCTTTTCAAGTTTTGAGCCATTTTTTCCTCTGGTCATATTAGTGAAGCTGGATAAAGCAAAATGTAGTGGTTCTCTTTCCAAAGCATTTCAACTTTCCTTCTCTTTCCATAAAACAATCACTCCTCAGATTACCCAGATTCACTGAATACATGGGGCCAAACTAGAACAGCAAGTAACAGTGGCAATTGATTTACATACAATTTAGTTAGCCTCATAAACCCAGTAAAATCTTCATAAAGGTTGATGGGTAAGGAATAATTTTCTCATTACTAGAGTTAACTTTAAAGGAAAATCTTATTTAAAATTCTTAAGTACTATACACATTATAATTCAATATAGAAGTAAACAAAAAATTAAGAATTTGAGTTGTTGATATATAATCAACAATTTAATGAATAATCAAATCTCTTTACTGTGTATAGTAATGCATTTTATGCAGAAATGTTGGGTTATTTCTGTCAGCATTATGCTTTGAATTACTATCTAGTTTCGTGTTGAAGTTATCTTAGAGTTATCTTAAAGTCCAAAGAGCAATGACATTTATTTTTATTATTATTTTTGTCAAGTACTTTTTTCTTTACAGTTGTTGGGTAAATGTGAGGATTTACTACATAAATTGCAGCTGAGGTTTGAGCTTCTAACAGGCCTTCTCACCCCTTGATAGTAGACCCTGTAACTAGTGTGATGCTGTGTGCCCCTTATCCTTCCTCACTCCCTCCCTCTTCTAGCAGTGTTCAGCATCTGTCGTTCCCACCTTTGTGCTCATGTGACCAGTGATCAGGGTCCACTAATAAGTGAGAACATGTGGTTTTCAGTTTTTTTGTTCCTGTAAGAGTTCACTGAGTATGATGGTCTCCAATTGTATCCAAGTTGCTGCAAAGGGCATGATTTTGTTTTTTCTTTATGGCTGTGTGATATTCCGTCAAACAGTGTAGAAGCAGCCATACCAACGTCTGTTGTTTTTCAACGTTTTAATTATAACCATTCTTACTGGTGTTATGTGATATCTCATTGTAGATTTGATTTGCATTTCTCTGATGATTAGTGAGGCTGAACATTTTTTCATATGTCTGTTGGCTGCTTGAATGTCTTGCTTTGAGAAGAGTCTGTTCATGTCCTTTGCCCACTTTATTTTCTCCTGTCAATTTATTTGAGTTCCTCATAGATTCTGGATTTTAGGCCTTTGTCGAATGCATAGCTTGCAAATATTTTTTCCCCTTCTGTAGGTTGTCTCTTTACTCTCTTAATGGTTTCTTTTGTTGTACAAAAACTTTTCAGTTGGATAAGTTCCCTTCTGTCAATCTTAGCTTTTGTTGCATTTGCTTTTGAAGACTTGGCCGTGAATTTATTGCCTACACCGATGTCCAGGAAGGTGTTCCCTAAGTTTTCTATAGTTTGAGGCTTCACATTTAAGTCACTGATCCATATTGAGTTAATGTTTGTATATGGTGATAGGTAGGGGTCCAGTTTCATTCTTCCGTATGTGGTTAGCCAGTTTTACCAGCACCATTTGCTAAATAAGATTTCCTTATCCCAATGTGTGTTTTCATTGGCTTTTTTGAAGATGAGTTGGTTGAAGGTTCATGGTTTTATTTCTGGAGTCTCTGTCCTGTTCCTGAGAGCCAAAAACAAAAACAAACAAAAAATACAATTTCACTCACAAAGCCACAAAAAATAAAATATCCCATCATCCACCTAACCAAAGAAGTGAAAGACCTTCACAAAGAGAGCTACAAAACATTGCTCAAAGAAATCAAAGATGACACAAACAAAAGGAAAAACATCCAAAGCTATCTATGTGTCTATTCCTGTACCAGTACCAAGCTGTCTTTGTGACTGTAGCCTTGTAGTAAAGTTTAAGGTCTAGAAACATGCCGTCTCCAGCTTTGTTCCTTTTGGTGAAGATGGCTTTAGCTATTCAGGCTGCATATGAATTTCCATATTGTCTTTTCTAGGTCTGTGAAAAGTGATGCTGGAAATTTGATAGGAATTGCTTTGAATTTATAGATTGCCTTGAGTAGAATGGATATCCTCACAGTATTTATTTTTCCAATTCATGAACTTGGATGTTTTTTCTTTTGTTTGTGTCATCTTTGATTTCTTTGAGCAATGTTTTGTAGTTCTCATTATAATGGTCTTTTAGTTCTTTGGTTAGGTGGATGATGGGATATTTTCTTTTTTATGGCTTTGTGAATGGGATTGTGGTTTTTTTGTTTGTTTTTGTGTTTTTGGTTCTCAGCCTGCTTTTTGTTGGTGTATAGAAATGAAGCTGTTTCTTGCACATTAATTTTGTATCCCAAGATTTTACTTCAGTAATTTATCAGTGTGAGAAGGTTTTTTTTATATACTCTTTAGGGTTTTCTAGGTATAGAATCATATCATCTGCAAAGAGGAATAACAACTTCCTCTTTCCCTATTTGGATACCCCAATTTCTTTCTCCTGCCCGATTGCTCTGCCTAAGACTTCTAGGAGAGGTGAGAGTGGCCATTCTTGTCTTGTTCTAGTTCCTAGCAGGAATGCTTCCAGCTTCTGCCCATTAAGTACTCTGTTGACTGCAGATTTGTCATAGATGGCTCTTATTATTTAGAGAAGTGTTCCCTCAATGCCTAGGTATTTGAGGATTTTTAATCAAGAAGGGATATTGGATTTTAATCAAATACTTTTTCTGCATCTAATGAGCTAATCCTGTAGTTCTTGGTTTTATACTTGTTTATGTAATAGATTGCATTTATTGATTTATGTATGTTAAACCAGCCTTGCTTCCCAGCAATGAAACCTACTTGGTCATGAGAGATGATCCTTAAAATGTGCTGTTGGATGCAATTTGCTAGAATTTTTTAGAGTATTTTTGCATCTGTGTTAATCAGGGAAATTGGTCTGTCATTTTCTTGTTAAATCTTTGCCATTTTAGGGTATCAGGATGATATTGGCTTTATAGAATGAGCTAGTTAGTATTTCTTCCTCCTCCATTACCTAGAATATTTTCAGTAGGATTGGTATCAGCTCTTCCTTGTGTGTCTTATAGAATTCAGTAGAGAAACCTTCTGGCCCAGGGCATTTATGGCAGGGAGGTTTTTTTATAACTGAGTCTATTTCATGAATTGTTATTGGTCTGTTTAGGGTTTCAGTTTCTTCCTTTAGAGTTTCAGTTTTGGGAGGTTATGTGATGCCAGGAGTTCTTCCATTTCCTCTAGATTTTCTAGTTCATTTGCATATAGATGTTTGTGGTAATCTCTGATAATCTTTTGAATCTCTTCAGAGTCAGTTGTGATGTTGACTTTTCATTTCTAATTGTGTTTATTCAGTCCTCCGCCTTCCCCCTTCCGCCCCCCTGCCCTTAACTTGGCAAGGAGTCTGTCAATCTTATTTATCCTTTCAAAGAACCGACTTTTTGTCTCATTGATTCTTTCTATGAGTTTTTCATACTCTATTTCATTCAACTGTGACTTTATTTTAATAATTTCCATTTTTCTACTGAATTTAAGATTGGATTGCTCTTGTCTTTCCAGCTCACTTAGATGTGATGTTAGGCTATTTACTTAAGATCCCTTTATTTTCTTGATATGTGCATGCAGTGTTATAAACTTTCTTCTCAATACTGTTTTCATTGTATCTCAGAGGTTTTGGTATGTTGTGTCTTTGTTTTCATTGGTTTTCAGGAATCTTTTCTATTTCTGCCTTGACTTCTGTGTTAACCCAAAAGTCATTTAGAAGCATGTTGTTTAATTTATATGTATTTGTGTGTTTTGAGGGTTTCTGTTGGTGATGTTTATTGTTATTTCTCTGTGGTCTACAAAGATACTTAGTATGATTTCTAACTTTTGAAAATTGTTCATGCTTGATTTATGCAAAAAATGTGATCAATCTTGGGGTATGTTCCATGTGCTGTTAAGGAAAATTCTGTGGTTGTTGGGTAAAGTGTTCTGTAGATGTCTATTAGGCCCAGTTGGTCAAGTTTCAAGTTAAGGTTCTGGATTTCCTTGTTAGTTTTTTGCCTCAATGATCTGTCTAATGCTGTTAGTAGAGTATTAAAGTCTCTGACTATAATTGTATGGGTACTGTGTCCTCTCTTAGTTTAATGATAAATCTGTGTGCTCCTATGTTGGGTGCATATATATTCATTATGGATATTTATTGCTAGTTGATTGGGCCTTTTATCATTATGTAGTGTCTTTCAGTGTCCTTTTTTAAGTTTAAAGTCTGTTTTGTCTGATATAAGAATAGCTACCCCTGCTCTTTTCTGTTTTGCATTTGCCTGGGAGATCTTTCTTCAGTCTTTTAACGCGAGCCTATGGATGTCCTCTGTAGTGAGATGGGTTTCCTGAAGGCAACAGAAGGTTGGATCATGTTTCTTTATCCAATTTACTACTCCATGTCTTTGGAGTGACTTAGTCAGCCCTTTCATGTTTAAGCTAATTATTAATATGTTGCATTTTATTCCTGCCATATTGCTATTAAGGGGCTGCTTTGCATTTTAAGTTTGTATGGTATTTTAACTCTGTGTGTGTGCTTTTGTGATGGATGGAACCATTCTTTTGTTTCTGTGCTTATAACTTTCTTAAGCATATCCTGAGGTATGGTCTGGAGATGGCATATTCTCTTAGGGATTAGATGTCTAGGAAGGATTTTAATTCTCCTTCATTATTGAAGCTTAGCTTGGTGGGATAGGAAATTCTTGATTGGAGTTGCTTTGTGACCTATAGAGTTTCTGCTGAGAAGTCTGCTGCAATTCTTTTGGGTCTTCCCTAGTAGGTGGCCTGGCCTTCTCTCTAGCTTCCTTTAGGAGTTTTTTTTAAAAAAATCATGCTTACCATGTGGAGACAGGTTATTATATGTCTTGGGGATAGTTTTCTCATATAATAACTTGCAGGAGTTCTCTGAGTTCCTTGCATATTCATAGTCACCTCTCTAGCAAGAGGGGGAAATTTTTTTGGATAGCTGTTGAAAGGCTTGTTCCAGGGTGTTCTCAGTTTTCCCTTCTTTCTCAGGGATGTCAGTCATCCATATTTGGTCTCTTTACATAGTCCCAAACTTCTCACAGGCTTTGCTCATTCTTCTAGAGCGTTTTCTCCTTGTTTTTTGTCAGACTGAGTTAGTTCAAATATTTGATCCTCGAATGCTGAGATTCTTCCTCTGCCTAGTCAGTTCTACTGCTCAGGCTTGTCATTGTGCTTTAAAATTCCAGGAAAGAATTCTTCATTTCCAGGAGTTCACACTGGGCCTTTCTTTTATTGACCAGTTCATCTTTTATTTCCTGCACTGTTTTTGTTGCCTAGGTGATCTGTGCTACCATTTTCTCATGGCTTTCTTTCACTGTTTTTGCCACCCATAGCCTGAGTTCTGTGTCTGTCATCGGGGACAGGTCATTCTGTATGGGTTCCTTTGCTTGGGATCAAGAGGTCCTTTTGGGTGATGACTCATTAAGGCTTTGGGGATTGCTGGTATTTTTTCACTGCTTCTCATCTGTGAGGACAGAATCTTCTCTTTGGTTTTGTTGGTGTTTTTTTTTTTTTCTCTTTGGTTTCTCTTTGGTTTTGTTGGGTTTTTTTTAGGTAGAGATGGTTGCTACTGTTGGGGTGGCTTTTGTGAGATTTCTTTCTTTTTTTTTTTTTTTTTGAGTTGGAATCTCACTCTGTCGCCCAGACTGGAGTGCAGTGGCCGCTCCCAGCCACCGCAGCCTCGACCTTCTGGGCTCCGGCAATCCTTCCGCCTCAGCCTTCCAAGTAGCTGAAACTACAGGCGCGCGCTACCACACCTGGCTAATTTTTTTTGATTTATTGTAGAGATGAGGTCTTGCTTGCCCAGGCGGGTCTCGAACCCATGGGCTCAGGCAATCCACTCACCTCAGCCTCCCAAAGGCGCAGGATTACAGGCTGAGCCACCGAGCCCGGCGGGATTTATTTCTTATTTTTATTTATATTTTATTTATATTATATATTTTTGTTACTGGGTGCTCGCTGTTGTGTTGCACTTCTTTCCCTTTAAGGTGGTAGTCCACTTGGGCCCTTGCTCTTCTGGGTCTAGTTGCCCTAAGAGGCTGCCATCATTTAGCTGGTGCTGGAGGGTACCTGAAAAGTATCCTGTGATGTGGAGGCACAAGAGTTGAATTCCAAAGGAAGCTGGTTACCAGTATCTCCGGAGGACCCTCTGGAGAAGCTCTCTGCTGCCTCAGTCTATGGTCTGGACTATGAGATGTATGGTGACATGGGATTTGTTCTTCTCTCCTTCTAAAGGTCTATATTGTCTCTGATGTTGTAATGGGCTGTGCCAGTTGACCTCCAGTCAGGAGGTGGTGCTTGGAGGAAACGGCCAACTGTGATTGTGGCTGTGGGCTTTTTTGCTTGGCCTGTTTCCCCAGAGAAGTGCGCAGATGTTATAGGTGATGGGTGGTGTTAGGGGAACTCCCAAAGATCCTGAGTCTCTGAGATTTTGACAGCAGTGGGAGGGTAAAGCTGGCTGGGAAGGGCTAGGTGAGAATGAGCCACTCTCCAGCTGGCCCCACGCAAGCACAATTGGTTACCCCAGTGGGAAATGGGTCCCCTGGCCACTGTGGCCATGCTGCGGGGTAGCTGAACCTTTTCTGTTATACAGGGAGTTTACACAGGAGGAGAGGGATTGCCAAGGTGATAGATGTCACCCCCACATCCTCTGGCTACTTTTCCCTCATCCTAGACTGTTCTGCACTCAGAACTCAAAGTTTCTTTTCACAGTAAACATTTTTCCTATAGGCTGGAACCGACTGGTCTGTGTTCAGATCCTCAGCTGTGAGCACTCACTGGGGATTAGGAAGGTGGGTGGGGTCCCTGGCCACTGTGGCAGCACTGTAGGAATGCAGAGCCATCTGTTGCCCAGAAGTGTTATTGGAGGGAGAGAGGCATTACCTGGAGCGCCTCCTGACTTCCCTTTTCTGGCTGGAGACTGATTGCATTCAGAACTCAAAAATTCCTTTAGAAACAGGATCTCTGCTACAGCTTGTCCCAAACTGGAGCTGCCTGCAGCAGCGGAACCTGCTACTGGGGCAAGTGAAGGTGACAGGGCGGGGCTTCTTTCTTGGCCTGAGATCTGGCACAAGTACTGCCTGAAGGGTATGAGTTCTTATGGTTTGGCCATAGGTGTTCAGAGCTCTAATGGGTATCCAGCTCCATGTGGGCTTTGGCAACATACAGCTGTGCCATATCCACCAGTCCGTTTCCCATGTGGGAATGAAGTCCTATGAGGTTCCATGGGCCCTCCCAGTTTGTGGCAGTAGCAAGCGCTAAGTCCTAATTTCCCGCTCTCACCATTTCCCACATCCAGAAGCTGATCTCAGTTTCCGTCATGAGCCAGGCAGGGAGGGGGCTTCCTGGCTTCCGAGATTTTTTTGTGTTTATTTCCTTTAAAATTACTAATTTCTGAATTTTTGCCTACACTGTAACTTGATACATTTAGCAAAAATACTGTAATTATGCTTTATGTTATACATGCCTTCAAATAAAACTTCACATAATAATTGAAATTTTATTTTTTTTGCTTAAAATATTAGCTGAATATCAATTATTAACGACAAAAATGTGTCACTTGCTGAAAATCTTGAGGTTGTGGTTTGGGTTCACATCATTAGAAATATTTTTTAAAAGATGTTTGCAGAATTACAGAACTAGCAGATCTTAAACACGCATGTAAACAATGATAAATATATATTACAGTTTATTGATCTTATTCTGTAGGCTCTTGGTTTTTTACTTGTTTGTTTTACAATCTGTTATATATCAACAAAGTCTTTGTTTCACATTTTGGCTGAAGAATGGATAAATACCCTGTAAATACTTAGGAAATCACCAATAGTGACCGTCTTCCTTTTTTTTTTTTTTTCCTTGCCTTTTTATAGTTGCCTCATTATAGGGAAAGAACATGCAAATATATGTGTGTATGCTCCCAAAATCATAAAATTGAAACTGCAAACAGAACACAGAAAGCTTCTCCACTCTTTTTTCCAAGGTGTTTTTGTTCTTTAGTAAATTTAAATAACTCAAACAATTTTCCAGCAGTAAATCAATTTCTACATGAGAAGTTATGATGCATGCACCATGTCTCACAGTTTTAAAGCTTCGTTTTTTCATTTAGAAATATATGCCATATTGAAAATAATTAATTATACTTGGGATTATAAGCAAAGTATTTCTGGTTGGGTTGCTAGCTGATTTTAAATTTTAAAATGTCACAAATGGTAGGAGGGCACTCTTTACTAATGCTGTTAAAGTCTTAATTCCTGACACTATAAATTATGTAGTTTGTGAGTTGTTATTCTGTACCAAGGACACATGTGACTGTATAAATCTTACTATTTTCTGAATCTGTGTGTAGTAGAGTCTCTGGGTCACAGTGTAACAGCTGATTTTTTTTCTCTCTAAACTTGTAATATTTAAAAATATTTTATGTAATTCTGCCTTGAAGCCAAAAAATGAAATAACTTCTCAAGAGTAATTCTGGTTAGGGTATTTTATAGCAGTGTTTGTGTGAATGTAATCATGTTGAATGAGAAGAAACCATTCAGGGTATCAGTTCCCCTTGTCCTTCTAATGAATTTGCTCCATGGTATAGTCAATGGTCCTGTGTAAAAATGGCTCTGTTAGCACAGCCTAGAATTAAGTATCTTAAATTAAGGAAAATAACTGAACAAACGGTGATTTGGCCAGCTTTTCATAGGATTTTCCAAATCTGAGAACATTTAATTCTAAGAAGGTGTGACATCAGGCCATCTTTTATTCTGAGTGTTGAAACTTTCCAACTATGAAAAAATATTATTTTCATTCTAGTCTATGCTTAAATATGGCCTATTTTCTATTGTTACTAAAGGACACTGGAACAAGGACCTAACCTTCTAACCCTGTGGATTTAATTATTGTTAATTGCTGCTGAAGTGATTCAATATATTCATAATTCTCATTTGGCAATTCCTTGACCTATCTTTTTACATTCCCTGAACTTCTCTGTAAGAGTTGAACCTTTCCAAAATAATTATGTTGTATAATTTTTCTTTATGGAACTGCAATTGTGAATGTAACTGTAGACATCCTATGAAGAACCTCATCTCAATTTCTTTTTACTGCCACTAGCAAATCTTCAAATCAAAGTTTCCCTCTTTGGTAATTTGGTAATAAGTCGTATTTACCTTTAGGTGCAGATATGGATTGAAAGGGATGGATTATATGTAAATCTGATTTTTTTGTTTTATCAATAATCATCATAAATTAGAAATTAAATGAGCAAGGTGATAATACTAGGAATCTGGAGGCAAACAAATATAGGTTCATGTTTTGGCTCCACTATTTACTGGCATTTGATCCAAAGGAATGTAGCCAAACTTATGAGCTTAGGTGCCTCAACTGCAGATAACTATGCCTGTTTTTAAGGCATCTAGCACAATTATTATTATAGAGTAGGAGCTTAATAAATGACATATATATTTATGGCAACTATTTAAAAAAGTAATTTAATTTATCTTTTATTCTGAAGATTCCTAAATACATTTATTTTGATGATTCCCAAGTATACTTCGTGATATTGAGAGCTACCATGAAATTATCCAAAAACAATGAAAATACAGTTGATTCAACTAACTTAATTTTTATAAATGTATGTAGTGGGCAGATTAAATAATTCCAAAATGAGAGACAAGAGTGCACAGAGATATAAGCAAAACACCAACATTTATGTGCCTCATATAGTCCATTATTCCTATGTTTTTCAATAATAAAAATGATACCATAATTCTGATCTTTTACTTTTTATATGGTTGAGGAATAATTTGAAATTATATATTTTTTAATTGAGATAATCCCAAGGAACTATGGGCATTTTTAGATGAGGTATTATGTAAGGCAAATGAGGGCATTTACTTTTCATTTTCTATCTTTATGAACTGCTTGCATTTTCTAACCATGCACACATAATATTCTAGAAAATGTCAACAATGTAATATGCACAGTTTTGATTTGCTCTCAACATTATATTTCTGTGCTAAACCTAATTAATCTTAACAGCAAAAAAGTATTTGAAAGACCTAGAAATCAGACTCAAATATTCTGACCTTCAATTCTCTTCTTTTCAGACCACACAAACAAGGTAACTCAAATAAAAAATAAGGGTCCCCTACCACTGTGGGAGCTTTTGTGTCCTCTCAATAAATCCTGCTTTCATTTTTAAAAAAAGGGGGGGGGAGAAAATTTAATTAACAGAAATATAGCATTATTTATCTCATATTCTAAAGGATCCAGCTATTACATACAATAATAAAATTAGATTTTTAAACATATAAATGTATAAATCAAGTACTCTTCACACCTTTTTGTCTTTTATTGTTTTTTAAACATGTAGCAAAAGTCACCATCAGAGTCTTTTATTGGTCGAGAGAAGAGGTCGAATTCTCAGTCATACATTGGACGACCAATTCAGCTCGACAAGATTTTGATGTCTAAAGTTAAAGTGCCGCACACGTTCGTCATCCACTCCTACACCCGACCCACGGTGTGCCAGTATTGCAAGAAGCTTCTCAAGGGGCTTTTCAGGCAGGGCTTGCAGTGTAAAGGTGAGGATGACTTTTGTCACCAAACAGACTTTGATCCTTAAATTAATCCTCATCCTTCTGAAATGACTAATTCTTGATATACAACTTCTCTTTCTGATGACTTCTTGGTTTTGTTTGTTTGTTTTTGTTTTAAAAATCATCGGATTAGATTGCAGATTCAATTGTCATAAACGTTGTGCACCAAAAGTCCCGAACAACTGCCTCGGCGAAGTGACCATTAATGGAGGTAGGTAAAAGATCTGTAGTCATGTAGTGCTTCTTCCCTGTTAGTGTAGAGATTATATCATGTTTTGTTTTGTTTTGCTTTGTTTACTTTTTTTGGCATATTTTCAGTTCAGATATTTTAAACTCATCCCAAAGTAAATTACGGTGCGAGTTTGTTCCACTTTATTAGAGAAAAGCATGCGTGGAATTTGAGAAAACCAAAAGGTTTCTTAATCTTTACATGGTGAACAGGTAGTACTGAAAACTTGGATATTCGTAATTTATTTCCTAGCTTTCTTGTTTTATACACTGGTTTGTTCAGAAATGTGTAAGTTGTTGGAATGTCTACAAGTATAACTCTCAGTCTATTCTCCTTTGTTCTTCCTGTTCCAAACATCTTTAATAACAAAAGAAACTTTAAGTCAGCCAATTTAAAAAATACATTTGTGTAAATTAACTTTGGATGACCCTGAGCAAAGTTTTATATCTTAAGGGAATCGCTCACATTTTCTTCCCAGGTCGTATTCTAATGGGTTGCTATCAAAACATTTAACTTAGAAACCCAGAATAACTTTTTCCATGGATAGTGGGCAGCTTTATACCTTCAGTCTGATATCAGTTTTCCAATTCCTCTGGAAAGAAAAGACAAGAGAAATAACAAGTTGAATATTTTTGTTGCTGAAAATGCTGAAGAACAAATTATTATCTTTGCTCTAGAACTTTCTTCTCTAGAAGAAATATATACTGCACCTAGAAGAACAAGAAGGGAAAACTTTCCAGGAAAACATTCTCACATTGGTTTCTGCCTTGGAAATTCATGAATTAGTTGCCAAAATTGAAAGCTTGGCCATCTTCCCACTTTCTGTGGCATGTGGTATTGACTTTGTTCAAGGCCAGGGAATGTCAGTGTATACTTGATAACTATAACTAAGGGGAAACAGAGCAGTTTTTGATGTTGTTGATTACTTTGGAAGTGCATTTTCAAAAAAATCTGGTAAAATGTGAATTTTCCAAGCTTGGCAGGCTATGGTCTTTGATCAATCTATTTTCTAATTTAAAAATGAGCGTTTTGCATCAGTAGGCAATTATATTTTTTTGCATTACTATCAACTGCATAACAGGGTTCAACATTAAATTATTATGCTTACAACTATATTGTAATAAGTATTTAGGAGCTGTAACTACATGACCAATTCAAAATGTTGGAATCCATTATTTTAAAAGTTATTACAATAGTAAGAATCAGTGACCTGAATCTTCTTTCATGTGAAAGTTTCCTTCATTCCCTTTTGTATGTCTTTTTCCCCACCAGGATCGTGTTACTAAAATATGGTCAGTTTTCTGATAACTTGCTCCTAGTGTCACTTTGCGTCCTAGCGCTTTGCTTCTATCCTAACCTTGGCTTCCTTCCAAGGCTTTGCATTACTTTTTATGTTTCTAAGTTTAGGGACCCAGAAGACAAGCATCTGCTTGTAAAAGTACATATTCATTCTCTCATAAATTCAGATACTTATGAACTGAAATTAAAAAAAGGAAAATGAAAGAAAAGATAAATTCTTCACGGGACTACTTCTTTTTAGGACTTCCAATTGATTGCATTCAGGATCACCTAACATTCTATTAAGCCCTATCTCCAGGATTCCAGGCCTATCTTCATGGGTCATAACAATTTTCTAGATTTGCTCAGCCCTGGGGCAGAGTCTGATGTGGTCATGGAAGAAGGGAGTGATGACAATGACAGTGAAAGGAACAGTGGACTCATGGATGATATGGAAGAGGCAATGGTCCAAGATGCAGAGATGGCGATGGCAGAGTGTCAGAATGACAGTGGAGAAATGCAGGATGCAGACCCAGACCACGAGGACTCCAGCAGAACCATCAGGTGAGAGCAGCACTTGTAGCCTCAGTCAAGCAGCGCAGTCCCAAAATATTTACTCTTTAAAGCTTTTTAGTATTTTAATCTATTATAAAAGAAATCTGAAATGTGTTATTTAATTTCTTTTTTTAATTATAAAGATGTGGGGTACAATTCAGCGTTAGGTATACAAATGTTGATTATGCAGGTACCCTTGTTGATTAGGTATGCCCCTCCCTCCCCAGCAGTTTCCCTTAACTGCCACTCCCACTCCCCCCTGATAGTTTCCCACTACTGCCAATCCTTTTCTTATAGTATTATAATTGTTCAAGGTCAGCTTAGTAGTGAGAACATATGGTGCTCTGTTCTTTGTTTCTGTGCTAGATCGCTGAGTTTGATTGACTCTAAATCCATCCAAGTGGCTGTGAAGTCCATATGCTTGTCCTTCTTTATGGCTACATAATATTCCATTGTGTATATGTACCACATCTTTTATCCAGTCCAGCTTTGATGAATGAGCCATGTTCTGTAGATGGGAGCCTTTGGAATTGGGCAGTCTGATTCCCCGGGAGAAGTGTAATTTGCGCCCATCCTTTCCTAGCCTAGCTCCATTCATTGACCCATTTTCTTTTGCATGTGAAGGGTACTTAGGTTTGCCATCTACAAGTTTACTACTAATTTAATATTAATTCAAAACTCATTGTGTGGAAATACACCAGGATCAAACTCAGCAGACACTATCTATTTTATAGCTGATCTCTATTACAAATTTCACAGTCTGCACTTCACTGCTCATGATTTTATTTTGGAAGTGTGTGTAATTTTATATCTTTTTTTTAGTTATCCATACTTTTTGGTTATTAGAGGATCCCTATCTTTTATATCAGAAGTTGGCATGGTGTGACCATCAGGTCAAATCGGACCACTGCCTGTTTTATAGTAAAGTTTTATTGAAATTTACCAATGCTCATTTGTATTGTCCCTGGCTGCTTTTGTACTACAATGGTAGAGTTAGGTCTTCTGCAAAGCTTAAAATATTTATGACCCCGTGATCCCCCTACTGGGAATATACCCTGAAGAACTCAAATCACTCTATAAAAAAGATACCTGCACACGTATGTTTATCACAGCATTGTTCACAATAGCAAGAACCTGGAAGCAACCATGCTGTCCATCAAAAGAGGACTGGATTTT
>CAUYQG010101343.1:0-20280 GCA_963574415.1 Tarsius wallacei | reverse complement strand
AAAAAAAAAAGTGTAAGGTTCAGATAAAAGCAGGTGAGGGGTGCAGATCGGAGCTCAGGAAGCGAGTGAGCTGCCATAGTTCTCCCCAGGCCACCAGACAGGAGAGGGAGAGACCACAGAATCGAGCTAAGCTACCCTGACCCATATCTCTCTGCTTAAAGAAAAGAAAAATCTAATTTCGTGTAAAAATGAGAAACAGAAGATAATCTAGGTTAAATCCCATACAAAGGTATTATAAGAAAAAAAACACACCACCCCGACAGACAACAAAAGGATCCCAGAGAGATGTATCCCCACAACCGGGGAGAACTCAAGCAATACCTCAAAGCTGGGGACTCAAACCCAGGGAAGAAGTTAAAATGACTTCAGAAGAGTCAGTGACCAAAACATCATGCCCAGTGAATAAACACCGTGCCTTGAGAGGCAGAGAGAAGGAGGAAATGTTTAGAGACCAGGAAGACATCCGGGGAGAAAAGAGCTCAGGAAAACTGAGAAATCCGGAGGACACACCGACAGGAGTCCCCGGCGAGGAAAAGCGCAACAGGCGACCAGGCAGGAGGAAACTTCGCCTCCGCCCCGCGACGGAGGCTGGGCGCCGCTGGGCCGCCGCAGACCCACGCGCGGGCGGGGCGGGGCGTGCTCGGCTCCTCCCGCCGCCCCCGCCCCCTCCCGCCGCGTCCGCGCCTCGGCGGCCGCAGCGCTGCCCGCGCCAGACGGCGTCCGCGAGCGGCGGCCATGGAGACCCCCGACAGCCGCCTGCCCGGCCTCCCCCGCCTCCCGAAGCCGCAGTCCTTCGCCCGCGCGCTCAGCCGGCCCTCGCTCCCTCCCTGCTGCCGCTGCGCCCTGGCCTTGGCGTTCGCGGCCATGGCGGCGATCGAGCCGGCCTGGGGAGGCTGGACCCACCGCTGCGAGCACGAGGAGGACGACCTCGGGGAGCTGGAGTGGCTGCAGCGGCTGTCCCCCAGCTTCCAGCACCAGCACCGCAGAGAGGGCAGCAGGTTCTGACGGCCAGGTGAGTCCGGCGTCCCGGGCCCCCGGCCCGCAGCGTGGCCGCCGCTGCCAGGCGGGGCCAGCCGCGCGAGGCGAGGCCGAGGCTGCCGCCCCGGGGCTCCCGAGAGGCGAGGCCGGGGGTCGCGAGGACTCTGCCGACGCCGGGCGGCCGAGGAGAGGAGAGGACGGGAATCCCGCGCTCACGCGCTCGCGGCGTGCCTCCTCCACGGGACGGGGTTTCCCTGCCTTTCCGCCTGGCCGCCTCCGTGCGGGAGGGCGTGGGCCGTCTCGGGCTGTGGGCTCGCGCGCTCAAGCGGATCCTGGGGGTCGGGGTTTCTTCCTGCTTCCCTGGCGCTGGGGTGGTCCGTGCTGGCTCCGGTGGGCGGTCCTGGTTTGAGGCTCTCTCCTGTTCTCACAGGATCGGTCGGTGGTGCAGAAGTTCGGAAGATGCCGGGACCGTTCTCAGATGTCCCCAGGACCGGAGCTGTCTTTCTCGGCTACAGATGTTTTCCGGCAAAGGCCTTCCTGTGTTTGTGAATTCTCTGTCAACAAGCAAGGGGACACCTGCAGGAAGCGAGTCAAGATGCAGAACACAGAGGAATGATCACCTGCTTTAACAAAGTAAAGTACAGTTGAAAGGTCGTTTCCCTCTATTTCTTCCTAGGTGTGAAGTGTCAACAGTTAACGCAGAATTCTGCCGTCATTGCATCGTGAGTGGCTCATGTTTGAAAAAGCTCTTGCAGTCAAGTCTGTGATGTATTCCTAATGCCTTATCTATTGTCTCTAGTCATTTAAAACAGGATGCGCCTTGTCCCTGAAGTCAGTAGGGGGCAATCTTGCTTGATTCATCCTTCATCTCAAAATGAATTTGGAATTCAGTATGTATAATGCTGGCCATTTCAAAGGATTTTTCTCCCAAGTTAAAGCTTTTGTTATGGCTGTGTTTCTGCACATAAATCCATATTTGCCTTAAATTTGATCTAGAAATGTATTCGTGTGTACTGTGTGAAAGCACCTGGAAGCAAAACCATAGTACAAAATATATGTAAGGTGTGGTCAAAAATATGTCCTAATTGGTAAATAAGTATGATTTTTAATGCTTTGTATTCAAAATTTTGCAGGACCTTACTGTTCTGTGATGCGTACCTGAGGGATTCTAAAAGGTGTTGGCACTGTATCAAATAGAAACGACTTGATACAATTGCAGCTTAATTTCTAAAATGTAATTCTTGACACTCTGTATGATTGGAATTTCCACCTTTTTTTTTTTTTCTTCTCTTCTGTCTCCTGATGATTAGGCCAAAGGCTGAGAGTAGGAAGAAGATTTGGCACTTAGGAGCAAAGAAAGAAGAAGCTTGGAACTTGTCAGATGATCCCTAACATACTGTCCTACTTGCCTTTACAATGTGTTACCAGAAACCAGTGGTTATAAATGTACAGTGATGTGCTTTCTGCCCAAGTGGTAATTCACCTTGGTTTGCTTTATTAAAACTGCAAATACAACAGAACATTAGTATATGTCTCTTGTGTAGCACGTTTTACTGTAAAAAAGGAAAGAAAGAAAAATAAATTACAGGACAGCTACGGTATCTCAGGCCTGTAATCTCAGCACTTTGGGAAACCAAGAACGGAGGATCACTTGAGCCCAGGAATTTGAGGCCTGGGTAACATAGTGAGACTTCATCTCTCCAAAAAAACTTAAAAGTTAACTGGGCATGGTGGCAAGTGTCTGTATTCCCAAGCTACTTGGGAGGCTGAGGTGGAAGGATCACCTTAGCTGTGATGGTGCCACTGCACTCCAATCTTTGGGACAGATTGAGATCTGACTCAAAAAAAAAAAAAAAGTGTACATGTGTACTTGGGAATACTGATCCGGAACAACAAAGACCAAAAGGTACTCTAGTAACGCTGTAAAATATTAGGGAGAAATATCCCATGGGCAGGGCAAAACAAAAAAACATTTATAGAGGGAAAGAAAGTCATACTATCATATGATTGTTGGTAGCAATGCTCTATGTCAAAAAGAACATACCTAGGTTACTCAAAGAATTTTGTCCAGACAAACTGACTTTCAAGTAAAAGCCCACAGATAAACTGCCATGAGCACACAAAATCTCAGGGAGTGTCATTCTCACAACCCTTTCTAAAGAATTTAGTATCAAATGGGCAAGACAACCAAAACAACTAGACAATAACAACGGAAGTGGTGGTAAGCATGAACCCTGTCTCTACTTGAGAAGTTTAAACCAGAGTAAGAGTGAAAAGGGGGCCGGGCTCAATGGCTCAGCCTGTAATTCCAGCACTTTGGGAGGCTGAGGCAAGTGGATTGCCTGAACCCACGGGTTCAAGACCACCCAGGCAACTTGGTAAGACCTCATCTCTACAATAAATAAATTTAAAAATTAGCCGGGCGTGGTAGAACGCGCCTGTGGTTCTGGCTACTTGGAAGGCTGAGGCAGAAGAATTGCCAGAGCCCAGCAGGTTGAGGCTGCAGTTGCCAAGAGCATGCCACTGCACTCCAGTCTGGGTGACAGAGTGAGACTCCAACTCAAAAAAATAAAAATAAAAGAGTGAAAAGGGAAAGAGTTGAAGACATCATGACCAAATGTTCCTGCACTGCAGATAAAGCCCAACTTTAAAAAGTTGGGGAGAAATGGAGAGAGTATATAAAAAAGATATGCTGATACTGTTATTTTTAGAATGTCATATGTGGAAAAAAGAAAATGAATAGTTATGTAATATTTAAATTTATCAGCACCCATTTCCTTGAGTTCCAGGATTTTCAATAAGGAAAAGTGGAAAAACAGCTTTAAGAAAAAAGGCAGCTGGGCATAGTGGCCCAAGCCTGTAATCCCAGCACTTTGGGAGGCAGAGGTGAGAGGATTGCTTGAGCCCAGAGTTCGAGACCAGCCTGGGCAACTTGGTTAGACCTCATCTCTACAATGATTCAAAAATTTAGCCAGGCATGGTGGCACATGCCTTCCAAGTAGTTCCAGCTACTTGGAAGGCTGCGGCAGAAGAATCCTCTGAGTCCAACCCAGGTGACAGTGACTCTGACTCAAAAAAAGGGGGAAAAGACCAATAATATAATCCTATAGTCCTAGCACTTTGGGGGCCCAAATGTGAGGAGACTACTTGAGCCTAGGAGTTTGAGTCCAGCCTGGGCAACATAGCGAGACCTCTTGTCTACAAAGAAAAAAAGACAAAAGCCAGGCTTGGTCACACACCTGTAGTCCCAACTACTCTGGAGGCTGAGGTGGGAGGATAGGGTGAACCCGGAAGGTTGAGGCTGTGGTGAGCCATGATCATGCCACTACCATCTAGCCCGCGTCACAGTGGGAGACCCCTAACTCAAAAAAAAAAAAAAAAAGGAAAAAGAAGAGAAAAACTCTATTAATTTTAAATGTAAATCTGAATTATGAGTGTAACCACATAAGGTACTTTTCTTCCTTCTTTTTAATTTTAGCAAATACACATAAAATTTACCATTTTAACCATTGTTAAGCATACAGTTTAGTGATATGAATTATATTGACATTGTGTAACCCTCACCACCATCCATCTCCAGGACTTTTTCATCTTCCCAAACTGAAACTCTGTGAGGTACTTCATTTTTATACAAACATACATATGCCACACAAGCACACATACACACAATTTTCTCCTAGAAACAATGGCCAAGGCAGTAGTAATGAGTATTTTGAAAGCCCATAATATGATCTTGAAATACCATTTCATGCTAAAGGAAACCATGTTTTTTGGAGAAATGGAAGATTCCAGATCTGGAGTAGGAAATGTACAGAAGAAACCAAGAGGTTATAAAGATGACTACAGTGGTGTCAAAAAGACTAGAATCCTTGAAGAGGGTTCTAGTGACCCAAAAAAACAGGATATTTTGAACATTAATAGGGTTAATAACTGTAGTAGATTTTTAAAAAAACACAAACGAATGGTTGTTATGCTAAGTGAAATAAGCAAGGCATAAAAAAAGACGAATACTATATGATCGCACATCTATGTGTAATCTAAAAGAACCAATCTCACAGAAAGAGAGTAGAAAATGGGTGACCTGAGGCTGGAAGGTTAGGGAAATGGAAGATGTTGGTCAAAGGGTACAAAGTCCAAACTGGAGGAATTAGTTTTAGCCATCTATTGCACTGCATGGTGCCGGCACCATGCAGTGCAATAGATGGCTAAAACTATGTATAGAGTTGGGGCCTCACTCTTGTCACCCAGTCCAGGGTACAGTGGCATGATCATGGCTCACTGCAGCCTTGAACTCCTGGGCTCAGATGATCCTCTGGTCTCAGTTTTCTGAGTAGTGGGAACAATAGGTGTGTGCCACCGTGCCGGGCTATTTTTTTTTTTTTTTACTTTTTTTGTAGAGATGAGGTCTCACTATATTGCCCAGGCTGAAACGTATCGCATATTTCAAAATTGCTTTGAAAAATAGGTATCTGGCCAGGCTCAGTGGCTCAGCCTGTCATCCCAGCACTTTGGGAGGCTGAGGCAAGTGGATTGCCTGAGCCCACGGGTTCGAGACCAGCCTGGGCAATTTGGCAAGCCCTTGTTTCTACGATAAATCAAAAATTAGCTGGGCATGGTAGCGCCTGCCTATAGTTCCCGCTACTTGGAAGACTGAGGCGGAAGGATCGCCGGGGCCCAGCAGGTTGAGGCTGCGGTGGCCAGGAGCGTGCCACTGCACTCCAGTCTGGGCAATAGAGTGAGACTCCAACTCAAAAAAAAAAAAAGCAAAATAGATGTCTGTGGTTCTCACTACAAAAAAATTGTTGAGGTGATAAATAGGTGAATTAGTTTAACTGGATGTTTCTACAATGTATACATAGATTAAAACATCACATTGTATCCCATAAATAAATACAATTACTATTTGTCTATTAAAAATAAACAGAATGTTTCCATAAGTTCATAATACTTTAAAAAAATTAATCAGTCATCTCTGAAGGGTGCCAGGGAACCAAGTCTGTTTTGAAAAATTGGTAAATAAACTGAATTTATCCTACCTCTCCTCTACAAACTATACTAAAAGGTAATGTGGATACGGTGAGGTCTCTCTTTATAAAAACATTCTAGCTAACATAGACAAAACAAGAATGAAAATAGGTAGTTTAAAGATGGCGGCCTTGGCGGCAAGAGGAGCCGTGGCGCTGCGAGCAAATGTTAATCAGCACGTTGCTTTTGTTAGAAAAATTCTTGGACCATGGCGTCGAGTGAGCTGAGAGAACACTTTGCATGGTTTGGCCATATACGAAAGTGCATCATACCTTTTGACAAAGAGACTGGCTTTCACAGAGGTATGGGTTGGATTCAGTTCTCTTCAGAAGAAGAACTTCGGAATGCACTACAGCAGGAAAATCATGTTATTGATGGAGTAAAGCTCCATGTTCAAGCTCAAAGACCAAAAGTTTTGCGAACATCTGATGAAGGGAAAGATTTCTGAGACTATGCCTGCCTTCTAAATAGAGTTAATAGAACTGAAAGAAAAAAAAAAGAATGAAAATATATCACCACCCACAACCCCAACTCACAGGATCTAAGAATCGAGCAACAAGGCTGCTCACATCACAAAAGAGAGAAAATGCGGAGCCTCCTGGTGATGTATTCGCCACTACCTAATGAAAAGTGTTGCCTATACCAACAAACTAGAATCCGCCAAGCCACTAGAGCTAATTACCAATCCTTGGGAAATACAGAATAGAAGTCAGAGAAATATGGTAAATTCCCCCATGTGGATGCAATCAGCAAAACCCAAACTCCACAAAACTCTACAGGACAATTAATCCAATTACATCAACAAATATTTTGCAAAGGAAAGCAAGAGAGATGGGGGACGAAGGTACAGAATAAAAGAAACTTAAAAGATATATCAAATAAAAAAGGAGTAAAACAATAAAACATTAAAGATGAACACTAGGTCAGGACATGTTTCCTCTTAGGAAAACTGTGACTGGGAGGGAGGAAGCCTTGAACGGCCTCTGTGTGACTGGCAAGGCTCTAGCTCCTGACCTGGGTAGCGGCTGTAATTCATTAGTGTATACATTTGTTTATGTGAGTTTCCATTTGTATTTTAATCCTAAAAATGTTTAATGAAATGCATATATATGTATATCTATCTTCATAACTTATACATTGGATTTTTTCTTTTTTTGTTTTTGTTTTTGTTTTTGTTTGAGTTAGAGTCTCACTCTGTCACCCAGGCTCGAGTGCAGTGGCATGCTCACGGCCACTCCAGCGTTGACCTGCTGTGCTCAGGCGATCCTTCCACCTCAACCTTCCAAGTAGCCGGAACTACAGGCGCTTGCTATCTTGCCTGGACAATTTTTTTTTTTTATTGTCGACATGAGATCTCACCAACTTGCCCAGGCTGTTCTTGAATCCATGGGCTCTGGCAGTCCTCTCACCTCGGCCTCCCAGAGTGCTGGGATTACAGGCTTGAGCCACCACGCCTGGCTGTACACTTGATTTTTTCATTTGTCAACTTAATCATACCCCACCAAAATTTATCTGTCTCTCTGTCTCTCTCTCTGTCTCTCTCTCTCTCTCTCTCTCTCTCTCTCTCACACACACACACACACACACACACACACACACACACACACCCTTACATAACTAACTCTAACCACCAGGCATATCTTTTTAGAACAAATAATATATCAATTGCATGGTTGGGTACTGCGCCTTACACTCTTCTGCATGTTAAAGAAAGCAAAAGAAACATGTTCTATATGCCAGCTCCAAAGACTGGGAAAACCAATTGCATCATGGTTACAGGGTTAAGTGCTGATAAATCAATATAAAAAAAAGACCAATGCAAATTAGAAAAATGGATAAGAGGCCAGGCGCGGTGGCTCAAGCCTGTAATTCCAGCACTTTGGGAAGCCTAGGCGAGAGGATTGCCTGAGCTCAAGGGTTCGAGACCAGCCTGGACAACTTGCTGAGATCTCATCTCTACAATAAACCAAAAAATTAGCTGGGCATGGCAGCATGTGCCTGAAGTTCCTGCTACTTGGATGGCTGAGGCGGAAGGATCACCTGAGCCCAGCAAGTCGAGGCTGCAGTGGCTGTAAGCGTGCCACTGCACTCCAGCCTGGGCAACAGAATGGGACTCTAACTCAAAAAAAAAAAAGAAGAAGAATAAAAATGGATAAGGAGCATGAACTGGTAATTCTCAGAAAAAAATACAAATTACCAATAAAGACAATGAATTCCTCAGCAATTAAAATAGACCAAGATTGACAATACCTTATATAGTATTGGCTAGAATATTGGAAAACCAGCGTTCACATTATTGGTGGAGGTGTAAGTTAACATAAATCTTAGAAATAAATTTGGCTTTATCCGTGGAAGGCTGAGACAGAAGGTCGCTTGAGCCCAGCAGGTCAAGGCTGCGGTGGCTGTCAGCATGCAACTGCACTACAGCCTGGGCAACAAGAATGAGGCTCCAACTAAAAAAAAAAAGAAACAAATTTGGCTTTATCCTTCACATTTTCAAGGTATATTCTTTGAGCAAATCCATTTCTATTAATTCCTCCTACAGAGGGCTGAGAAATATAAGACACATATAAAATGTACATAATGATACTGTTTGTAATAATGAAAAATATGAGAATAATTCAAATGTCCATTAATGGGAGACTTAACTAAACTATATAATGAAGCCATTCAAAAGAATAAAGTGTACTTCTCCTGAAAGCTCTCCACAACCTCAGTGCAAAAGGCAAAATGCACGTATAATGATGTGTGAGGGAGTCATGACTCCACTGTTCTATCATATAATGCTTACACTGGGCTGAGAAGGCGTGACTATCAGTTGAATTAAACCATATTCCGACCTGTACCCTTTTGAAGGATAGCCAGCAGGGTTATGAACATCAATTCCATCACTGTAGTGCTATGAAAGAACATTTGACATTTGTGCAGAATCCACCAGAGCCAAGCATCTTGTCCTGGAACCCAATGATTGGCTGTGTTAAATTGGAAACAACTTCAGGTAGTCAGTCATCTTAATCTGAATATAACATGGAACAGTATTACCCGACAATATTTAATAAGTTAACACAAGATAGAGAGGCCATAGAGTTGGAAATTAAACAATCTTCATAAATACTTCACATAAATTCATGACTGGGAGTTTCCAGGCAGTTGGGCCAAGAGCAGCCATGCCTGGCAGTCATGGGCCCTTGTCACCAGGCTGGGTGTCACCATGTATTTGTCCTCTGCTGCCACTGTACCAGTCAAACACCAGTCAGCCCCTTTCATTTTCTTTTGGGAGATGACCAAATCCAAGGATTCATGCTGCTTAAAAAGAATATTGTACCTTTTCTTTCCCAAACAACGGGAAAGGTTGAGTCATGGAATGAGTCAGAGATCACTGCTCAATCTTACTTCAGCAGACCAGGGGCTTTCTTGGCCATTTGACATTGATAATAGAATTGGTCAACTTTTTCATCCCAAAAGATAATTTACATAAGCTATAGCAAGATTCAGAATCAAATAGGGACGTCTTTTGATCTTTTCATTTTGTACACCCCTGAGATTGTTTTGCATGCCTGCTATTCTGTTCTGTCAGAGAAACGAAGCCTTCTCCTAGTGCCCAAATAAAAAGGGAACAATTGTAGCTGAATGCCGTCACTCTGCTCGATCATCTTTGGATTAAATGCTCAGGCAGTTACTAGATAATGAGACTGGGCATGTTGTGGGAAAACAGAGAGACTGTGACACCGAGGCCATCTTAGGAAGCAGCGTTTTATTGGCGCTGGTGCGACTCAGTGGGCTAATGCTCCAAGGCTGAGCAACCCAGAGAAAGAAGAGAAGGGTTTTATATGTTAGTTTTGGTAAGGGAGGGGGTCGGGTTGTATGGCTATACATTTTTTCTTTGGAATTTGCAAGGTTGTATTTAGCAAAACCAGATTTTCAAAGAACAAATTGTTTCCAGGATATATATGACAAGCAGGGGTTGTAAACCGATAACTTCACAAAGAGAGGATGGGGGCGGGGGGTAAGGTTGTGAATTAATTACTATCTTGCACTTCCAGGAAAGCGACTTATGGCTGTTTGGTTTTTTCATGTCCCATGTCTAGCAGGTTTGGAGTTTGCAGGTTGATTTCTAAAAAGTAATAACTTTAACTGTTTCTAGCCCCTCTCTGCCACATTCCCCCCTTTGATGCTCGACCCTTCATGGGTTAAAGAGCATCATCATCAATTTGATGTTTTTCGTTCAACAACTGTTTCCACAAACTTAGAGATGGAGTTTATAGTCACTGGGGCTATGCAAGGGAGGATAAGACAGGATCCCAACAATAGGATTCCAGATCCAATAATGTACTTAAATCGTCCCAGACCTGAGAACATGTTTTCAAACCAATTGCCAATTTTTACGCCATGCCATTTTCGTACTGGAATATGGGCAAGCTTTCTAATATTGGTGGCTATATCAGTTACAGCTTTACTATTATCATCTATTTGCAAACAACAGTCAGAGCTATTAAATTTACCACATGCTCCTCCTTCTTCTGCTAGCAGGTAGTCTAAAGCTAGGCGGTTCTAATAAATGGTGGCACACATTTGGGCTTGTTGCTGAGCAGCAAACTCAAAAGCCATGGCTGTTTTGGTTAGTCATAATTTCTAAGACAGCTTATAGCCTGATAATGCAATTTAGCATATATATAGGCATGCAGTATCCCCAACTTCCATCTTGTGCCCACGTGGCTGGCCATAAATATTTATAATTCTCTGGGGTGGCCATTCATCATCTTTCCAAACTTGAGTCCCTCCTATATTAAGAGTTTGATCAAGAGATTGAGCATCCCGTGTTTTGAGGCTCTCATAAAGGATGATGCCTAGTTCATCTTCCTTCGAGTTAGGCAGAAGGGAAAATCCTGGCTGGATTATTCCTATGGTACATGTGCCTTTCCATAGCACTGGGAGCTGGGTATATACAATCTTTCCACATATCCAAAACAGCCCTTTGGGGGCTTTCCAGAGATCTGGATTTACAGAGGACAGGTTTGTCCAGCTTTGACTTACAACGGGGATACCTTGAAATGGGTTGCTTTTTCAGAGGATAGTACTGTACAGTTACTTGAAGTTTGGGTGACAATAGTACACTGGGAAGATTTAGTTGCATAAGCAGGTACCCAATACCAAACAGGCCTTGTTGGCCACCAGGTTCAGTGGGTGGAATTCCAACATATTCTTTTGCAAGGAGTTTCTCCTACCCTTTGAGTATAAGCAGAGCCCACTCTGCTGAAGCAGTCTTCTCCAATTATTTTTGAGGACAGGATCCATTTTGGGGGTGTCTGTTCTAACAGTTACAGAATTATTCCATTGAAGGAGCTGGTATGCATCAAGACTAGTTCCTTTCCAAGGCCATTTTCCAATCATTAAGGCTCCTTCGCACACCCAACAGTTGGTGACACCAAGTGTCCGGTCTATGTTTTCAGCCAAATTTATAAACAGATTTTGGCCTATGTCCCATGGTTGAGGGAAGGGGGTTAACTCTGGCTGTCGGGTAGCTAGGGGAATTATAAATTATACAACTTCTTTAAGCAGTTTCTTGGCTTTGGGTGCAAGGGCAAGATCCCAACAAACCCAATTTGTGCTTCCAAGGGTGCTACAAGCTATAATACCAGCTTTAGTGTACTGGTAGCTCTGTTTTGATAATCCAGTAAAGTACAGCTGGCCATTATGGGTACAGTTATATTTGTCAGTATAACAAACTTCTAGCTTGGCTGAATAACGATGGAAGATTTTTATGTCTGGCCAGATAGTTTCTATACATTTATATACTGGGTGTGTGGGGGAAGTGATAGACACCCAAATTAGGCAGAAGTACATAAAAACACAAGAAAGCTTCCTATTTTAAGAAAGAACAGAAATGCTAGTGAGACCTTTTCCCAGCATGTCCAGTTAGTAGGAGCCAATCCTGTCAGTCCTATAGCAAATAAAACAACAAACAGTATAGCAATTGGCAAATACAAAGGTTGACAAAGAGTAGGCATGTAATTTTAGAAACAATGGCTTATCAGGTAAGGTGTTGATTCTGTTGAGTCCTCAAGCTTCTGCTGTGCATAGATCAGCCAGCGTCTGGAGTGTGGCTGAAGCAGGGCCGATGAATCCTCAAACTTCAGCCATGCGTAGACTAGCCAGCCCTGGAGTGGCTAGAGCAGGGCCTGAAGAATCTGGTTTGGGTTGTCTGTTGGCTTCGGTAACTTTCTGGAGGGTCAGCTTAAGGGGAGTCAACAGATTTGTGGTGCATTCCCAGTCCTGGGAGGCAGGCTTAACTCTGCTGCAATGGATTCAGGGAACTATTTCGACTACTTTGACTGCAGTTAAGGTAGACAAAAGGACAGTAAATGGGCCCCTCCAGAGGAGTTTTAGAGGCTGTACATTCCATTCTTTTACCCATACCGTATCACCTGGTTTAAAAGAATGGGCATCAATAGTTAAACTAGTTGGTAGCCGTTCTCTGACTTGATAATGGATGTCATTTAAGGCTGAACCTAAGGCTTGCATTTGTTGTTTTAGAGTAAGATTTCCTAACTCCTTTAAGTCTCCCTGTAGGCCCTTAACAAGAGGGAGTGGCCACCCATAAGGGATTTCAAAAGGTGAGAAACCTGTTTGTTTTGTGGGACTAGACCTTACCCTTAGAAGGACTATTGGCAGAAGCTGGACCCAGCCTAAATGAGTTTCTTGGTAGCTTACTTAGTTGTGATTTTAATGTCTGCTTCATTTGCTGCACCTTTCCTGAACTCTGTGGCCTATAGGTTGTATGGAGCCTTCATTTGATTTGCAGTCCTCTTGTCATTAACTGTACTACCTCAGCTACAAATGCTGGTCCATGGTCCAATCCTATAGTGATCAGGAGTCCAAACCAAGGAATGATTTCTTTTAACAGGAGTCAGGCCACTTGGGTGGCTTTCTCTGTCCTTGTGTGGAAGGCCTCAACCCATTCCAAGAAAGTACACACAAAAACGAGGAGATATTTGTAGCCTCGGCAGCGCGGGAGTTCTGTAAAGACCATGATAAGATCCTCAAAGGGTGCTCCCCCCCACACATGCTGCACTCCTGGGGAGACTTTGGGTCTCTGCCGTGGGTTATTTGAGCACAAATTACACATTGTTCAAAGACTACCCATGCTATACTGGAGAGTCAGGGGACATAGAAGCACTTACTGAGGATATTTTCAAGAGTGGTCCATTTGCTGTGTGTCCCTTAGTGAAATTGCCTGACAAATGCTGGGACCAAAGATTCTGGAATTGCTATTTGGCCATCTTGAAATTTCTACCATCCGGTTTGTAAGTAGTGTCCCATTTCGGTTTCAAACCATGTTTTCTCGTTTGGTGTGCAGCAAGGGCTCCAGTTCGTCAGCGGGCTAGGAAGCAGCGCCACGGTTATTGCAGTCGTTTTGACAGTTTCTTTTGTTGCTGCAAGCTTTGCTTCTTGATCTGCTTTGCGACTTCCTTTGGTAGTTATCGCATTTCCCTTTTGATGCCCTCTGCAATGTATGACTGCTACCTCTTTTGGTGCCCATACAGTGTGTAGTAGCTCTAGAATTTCCTTGCCATATTTTATGTCTTTTCCCCCTGAAATGATTAAACCTCTCTCCTTGTATAAGGCCCCATGCACATGCAAGGTAGTAAAAGCATATTCGGTGTGTAGCCCTACGGCTAGCTGGAGGGCTCAAGTGAGCACAATGAGCTCTGTTTTTTGAGCTGAAGTTCCTATAAGCAGAGGTTTCGCCTCAACTGTGGAGTTTAAAGTTACCACCGAGTAGCCTGTGAAGCGTTCTCCCTCCTGTATGTAGCTGCTTCTGTTCACGAAGTACTTGACTTCAGGGTCTCTGAGGGGCTGGTCTGTCAAATTGGATGGCTAGAGAACACTTCATTTATTATTTCAGTGCAATCATGATCTGGCTGTCCTGGCTCTATAGGAAGTGAAGTGCTGAATTTAGCGTCTTTACCACTTCTAGGCGAATGAGTGGATTTTCACAGAGCATTCCCTGATATTTGACCATTTGAGCATTGGTTAGCCAGTATTGCCCCTTGTATTCCATTAAATTTATCACAGTATGAGGCACCCTGAGAGTTAGGTTTTGTCCCATAGTTAGTTTGTTAGCTTCTGCTACCAGGAGTGCTGTGGCTGCCAGGGCCTATAAACAGGGTGGCCAGCCTTGAGCAACAGCATCTAGTTGCTTGGATAAATATGCCACGGGTCTATGCCATGACCCTAGCATTTGAATCAAAACCCCTACCACGATGCCAGCACATTCATGCACGTGTAGAATGAAGGGCTTAGTGGCCAGGCTCAGTGGCTCAGCCTGTAATCCCAGCACTTTGGGAGGCCAAGGTGAGTGGATTGCCTGAGCCCACGGGTTCGAGACCAGCCCGGGCAACTTGGTGAGACCTCATCTCTACAATAAAATTAAAAATAGCCAGGCATCTATAGTTCTGGCTACTTGGAACTTGGAAGGCTGAGGCAGAAGGATCACCAGAGCCCAACAGGTCGACACTGGGGTGGCTGTGAGTATGTGTGCCACTGCATTCCAGCCTGGGTGAAAGACTGAGACTCCAACTCAAAAAAAAAAAGGGCTTAGTTACATCTGAGAGTTCCAGAAGAAGTGATTGGTGAGGGCCTGTTTAATTTGTTTGAAGGCCTGTTGTTGAGCCTTTTCCCATAGCAGAGGCTCCCGTTCACCCTGCTTTGTGGTTTCATAGAGGGGTTCTTTCCATGAAGGAGAAGTTAGGTATTCGAATTCTACAGAACTCCCCAGCCCCCAGAAACTCCAAGATTTGGCGCCAGGTAGTTGGAACTGGAATTTCACACACTGCCTATTTTCTTTCAGGGCAAAGTTGACTCTGGCCTTGGGACAAATGAAAACCTAGATACCTAACTTTTTCCTGACATATTTGGTTTTTTTTCTTTGAGACTTTGTAACCCACCTTCCACAGGAGGATGAACAGTTGTGTACCTTGCATACAGATTTCCCGGGTTGGTGCTGCCAACAGTAAGTCATCTACATACTGGAGCAAGGTACAGCGACACTGGTGTCCTGGAAAGGCTTTTATTTATTTTTATTTATTTTTATTTATTTTTTGAGTTGGAGTCTCACTCTGTCGCCCAGACTGGAGTGCAGTGGCACGCTCCCGGCCGCTGCAGCCTTGACCTGCTGGGCTCCAGCGATCCTTCCGCCTCAGCCTTCCAAGTAGCTGGAACTACAGGTGCGTGCTACCACGCCCAGCTAATTTTTGATTTACTGTAGAGATGAGGTCTCGCCAAGTTGCCCAGGTGGGTCTTGAACCCGTGGACTCAGGCAATCCACTCACCTCAGCCTCCCAAAGTGCGGGGATTACAGGCTGAGCCACTGAACCCGGCTAGAAAGGCTTTTAAATTGGAGGCTAGTGCCATCCCAAAGATGGTTGGAGAACTTTTGAATCCGTGGGGCAGTTGAGTCCAAGTTAACTGTCGCTTGGTGCCCTTTGTCGGGTCCTCCCATTGGAAAGCGAAGATTGGCTGGCTCCTTGGGGCCAGGCAGATGCAGAAGAAGGCATCCTTAAGGTCCAAGCAGGTGAAGAAAGCAACCTCAGCAGGGATGAGACCCAGCAGCGTATACGGGTTTGGGACAATGGGTTGTAGAGTGACCGTGACCTGGTTTACGGCTCACAAGTCTTGAACCAGTCAGTGATCATCCATGCCTGGCTTCTGCACCAGCAACAGAGACGTATTCCAAGCAGACTGACAAACCCGGAGGATTCCATAATGCAAGAGCCTCTCCAGGTGCTTGTGGATTCCTACTTGTGCTTTGCATGGGATGAAGTACTGCCTCTGATGGACGGGCTCACCCCCCGGCTTTAGTTCCACAATCACAGAGGGTATATTTCTTGTCAGTCTTGGAGGATTGTCCTCTGCCCACACTCCCAGTACTCGAAATGGCTGCTCTGGAGATTTTTGTGAGACCTCCATTAGGCTGTAAAGCCACCATTCCTCTTCCTGGGGGACAGTGAGGGTCATGATTTTAGCCTCTGGGCCTTTTAATCTCAGAGTTACGTGATCAGGAGAATCAAAGGTTATCTGAGCTCAAAGCTTTCCCAGGCAGTCCCATCCCATCAAGGCTACAGGGCAATCTGGGAGATATAGGAACTCTTGTATGACCTCATGGTTGCCAACTGTGCAGTGTAACAGCATTGTAAAGGGATGTCTGACTTGATGACCAGTAACTTCCATAACATTTGCCCATTTTTGGAAGAAGGAACCTACAGGCTGGGTGATCACAAAGTGTTCAGCTCCCGTATCGACCATGAAGTTCATACGTTGGTCCCCTACTGTCATGCTGACCATAGACTCCTGGGGACCTAAAGATAGCAGGGAGCCCAGTCTGGCCTATTCTTGTTGCAGTTCTTCCATAAAGGCTGGGCCAATAAAGCCATTAGTAGCTGGTGGGTCCTGTTGATAAGTGGAGCCTTGTGGGCCATTTTTCTGTTGGGCTTTCTCATCAGCTATTCATTGGGGACATTCACCCTTCCAGTGGCCTTCTTGGTAATAATAGGCACACTGGTTTCTCCCTAACTTCACAGGGGTTGTGATGTCCCTTGTGTAGGCTGATAGATGGGGTTCAGAGGTCCCTGGGCAGGCTGAGGCAGTCCGGGCCTCACTCTGGGAAACTGCCAACCTGGCAGTCTTCTTCCCCAGCCTCTGCCTCTGTTTCCTCCCTGTGGGCCTGTTATCTGGTACCCCGCAATGGCAGCAGCAAGCATGGCCATTTTCTTTTTCTGCCTCTTTTTGGGCCTCCTTATCTTGGCTCATGAACATTTAGTGGCAACTTCTAGCAGCTGGCTAGCATTCATTCTAGTAAAACCCTCTAGTTTTTGTAGCTTACGTCAGATATCGCCCTGGGACTGTCCAACAAAAGTTCCATTTACCATACACTGATTTTCAGTTGCCTCTGGATCAAAGGGGATGTGTAGCCGAAAGGCTTCACAGAGTCTCTCATAGAACTGGCTTGGGCTCTCGTCAGCTCCCTGGAACACCTCAGAGACCTTGCTCATATTTATGGCTTTTTCCCCTCCTTCTCTCATACCTCCTAGGAGGGCCTCCTGATATTGTTCAAGCATTTGCAGCCCTTGGTTACTGTTGGGGTCCCATTAGGGGTCCTCTTCTGGAAACTGATTTGGGGCATATGCCTGGGCATTGAGTGCTCCAGCCAGGGTGTGTTCCTCTAGCCATTTTATAGTCCCCTGTGTCATCCTCCAACACTCCTCAGTATTGAATAGTGTCAGAAGGAGTTGGCGGCAGTCCACCCAGGCTGGCCTCTGGGGCTGGATATTCGTCGGGATTAAGTCAATCATAGCCTGAAGCTTTTCTGTGAAGGACGGCATATGATTTTTCTAATTCAGGAGGTCTGTGGGGGTGAAAGGCTGGTACAAAAATGTGCATTGCCCACCTTGGATCTGGCCTTCTTGGTCATAATAAATAGGTCCCCTAGTTTCCCTTAGTGGCATCTGGAAGGGACCATGACATTCCCCTGATGTGAAGTTAGACATGCATTCTGGCAGCTGCTTTCTGGGTGGGGTGTGGGAAATCAGAACAGGTGGTTCAGGTGTGGCCTCTGATTGTTTAGGAGACATACTAGGCTTAGGGGTGCATTCCAACTGTGAACCTCTGTAACAGTGGTTGGTACCATAGGATCAGGTGGCAACGGTTGGTATACTGGAGAATAAGGTGGTGGGATTTCCGTTTCATCAGACAGCACCGGCTTATCAGCCAATTCATCAGACTCTAATGGGCATTTGGACTGGGCTGTTTTGAGGGCTACCATAATTTTGCAGTTGTCTTCCCAGCAAGCTTTTAGCCAAGAGGGCCGTGCAAGGACTGCATCCTGCCAACAGTCGATGTAAGGGAATTGGTCTAGGTGACCTGGCTCTCCTACTATAATTCTATATATTCTCCTAGTGGTTTTTCTATCTAAGGATCCCTCTGGCGACCATCTAACCCCGAAAGAGGGCCTATCTATTTCACAGAATGTACTGCATTTTCACTGAGACAGTTTGACACCATAACAATCTCCACAGAAACATTTGTCAAAATTTTTAAGCATGCAAGCAAGAGGGGTATTCTTACTTTGGTTTCTACCCATTTCCTCCCCCTAACCGAAGGCAAGCACACACAAATGAGGGAATGGGGGGTATGGGAAACAGCTGTTTCGTCCTCCTCCAGCCATACTCCTCATGGAGATATTTCAGACACCTTTTAGCAATTGGTGGGTTGGTATAAACCCCAACCTAGACCAACCCTGTGATGGGGTTGGGACCACCCTCAGCTGTATGAGGTCGTCACTGGCTTAGATTGGGACTCAACACTCGCTTTGGCCCTTTGGTCTGGTCGAAACTCTTCCGCTGTCCATCTCATTCACATGCAATCACACAGCACATTCTCCAAGCCTCCACCCTAATCCTAGGAGTCAACGGGTTCATCTCAAAACAGTGTCTTCCTCCAAGGCCTTTCAGTCCTTTCTATCAGACTTGAGATTACTATAGGACTCTGGGAGGTGATCAAGCTCCCCTTCTGCCATCTACTGGCAGGTCTAGGCAAAAACCCTTGTTCCTATCCTTTAAATCGGGCGTTGCTCTCATGCCAGTTCCCATGCCTCTTTCGGGTCCCTGTGCTTTTGAGATCCGAGCCTTGGTGAGCTGAGAGGGGCCTCCCTCCTACAGATCAAAAGGTCTGCTGAGTGCCAGGTGAGATTGCCTCTCCCATTGCCCTGGGGGATGTACCCCAATGACAAAGGAGTTGGAACTCACTGTCTCTGAACTCTCCATTTCCCCGCCAGTGCATCAAGAAATGTTGCAGGAAAACAGAGAACCCGTGACACCAAGGCTATCTTAGGAAGCACTGTTTTACTGGTGCCGGTGTGACTCAGCAGGCTAATGCTCCAAGGCTGAGCAACCTGGAGAAAGAAAGGAAGGGTTTTGTATGTAGTTTAGGTAAGGGAGGGGTCGGGTTGTATGGCTATACATTTTTCTTTGGAATTTGCAAGGTGGTATTTAGCAAAACCAGATTTTCAAAGAACAAATTGTTTCCAGGATATACATGACAAACAGGGGTTGTAAACTGATAACTTCACAAAGAGAGGATGGGGTAAGGCTGTGAGTCAATTACTATCTTGCATTTCCAGGAAAGTGGCTTGTGGCTATTTGATTTTCTCACATCCATGTCTAGCAGGTTTGGAGCTTGCAGGTTGATTTTTAAAAAGGAATAATTTTAACTGTTTTTAGCCCTTCTCTGCCACAGGCAAATCATCTTCTCCAAGCCTGTTCTTCACTACATGAAGATAGTAAGTGGAAGCTGGGGAGGTCAGAATGAGACATAAAATATTTACCTAGGCACAGGGCATGCTTAGTTAGCTTCTTTTTGTGCATTGTACCAAGTCAGATGATTTTAAGGAACACTTGATATATAGATAAGTATCACAATATACACATTCACTGCCTGATCTTGGATCTGAAAGCTTTAACTAAGGTGGCATAAACCTGAGGCAATACTGCTCCTACCGCAGAGAATAATTATCTCTATGGTGTCACATCCTCCTGCTTTAGAGAAGACTGCAAGCAACAACGTTCTCCAAGAGAAAGAATTCTAGATAACACCACCTCCACTACCACCCCCAGATTTCACCACCTTTCCTGTCCTCTGGACCTGGAAACACACATACTGAAGCTGGGCCACACCCAGGTGGAGCTCAGTGTGCGCTCTGCTCTGAAACAAACACTGAAAGAAAGAAGTCCAGGTGAGGCCTTTTCCCTCTGGCTTGGGAATATCGCTGCTGCTGTGGAGTGAAGACCCCAGAAGCATCTATTCCAGCACTTCTAAATTCTTATCAAGTAAAAAACAATACATTTTCATCTGATAAGAAATCTCAGTACTTTGGTATCAGTTTCTAGAATCTACAGTATGAGAAAAACTTTAATCATTTGTACACTTAATTACCACCAGTGGTGCAACTGTGGGAGGGAAAGGAGGCTACTTTAACAGATAGAAAATCTGTCTTTTTCCATGCACTGCAGCAAGGGGCTGGCAAAATACAGCCTATGGCCAACTGCCTGTTTTTTCTGGTTTTTTGGTTTTGGGTTTTTTTTTTTTTTTGAGTTGGAGTCTCACTCTGTCGCCCAGACTGGAGTGCAGTGGCCGCTCCCAGCCACCGCAGCCTCAACCTGCTGGGCTCCGGCAATCCTTCCGCCTCAGCCTTCCACGTAGCTGGAACTACAGGCGCGCGCT
>CAUYQG010101341.1:0-14394 GCA_963574415.1 Tarsius wallacei | reverse complement strand
TCACTCTGTCGCCCAGACTGGAGTGCAGTGGCCACTCCCGGCCACCGCAGCCTCGACCTGCTGGGCTCCGGCGATCCTTCCGCCTCAGCCTTCCAAGTAGCTGGAACTACAGGCGCGCACTACCACACCCGGCTAATTTTTGGATTTATTGTAGAGATGAGGTCTCACCAAGTTGCCCAGGCGGGCTCAGGCAATCCACTCACCTCAGCCTCCCAAGGCGCGGGATTACAGGCTGAGCCACCGAGCCCGGCCGAGAGTTTCAACCCATGTCCATCCAACCCCAAGCCCCACGTTCTTCCCCGCTGCCTCCCGGGGCCTCCTTGGCACGACTTCCAGCCTAACCTCCTCATGGTTCTTCTTGAGACATAGCAGCTCCTCCTTCAGGGACTCCACCTGGGCCTCCAGGTCAGCCTTGCACAGGGTCAGGTCATCCAGGATCCTGCGCAGCCCATTGATGTCGGCCTCTACCAGCTGCCGCATGGCCAGCTCTGCCTCGTACCTGCAGAGGTATAGGAGGAGGGGGAATGGGGGCTGCTGAACGCAGAACTCAGGGAAGACCTTGAACTGCCAGTGCTTTCCAACCCTCTGTGAAATGAACAGAAAGCTGCCCCAAGAGTGTGTGGGGACAGGACCTTCCCTGCCCCCCAGACCCCTGGCCAGACTCACTTGGTCCGGAAGTCGTCAGCAGCCAACTTGGCATTATCAATGTGCACGACCATCCTGGCATTCTCTGCCTTGGTGCACAGAACCTGGGGGCGGAGGTTAGTTCAGCGTGGGAAGAAGGAAAAAGAACCCAAGTGAGGAGAAGGCAGAAGCAAAGACTGGACTCGCCAGCCCTGCCACCAGCCCTGCAGAAGCCTCTCCCCCTTGGAACTCTGGGGGACATTGAACTGCGGGTGCCTACAGAACTTGATGTTTCTTTTTTAAGCACCTGAAGTTTCATAAATCCAAATTCCCCATGTTGGATGGATGCTCTGAGCAATGTAGAAGAGAAAAAAAATCTCGTTATGTCTGAAGTCATTTGTGGGATAGGAGGATCCTTGACACTTACTGAAAACTCACCATGTTTCAGAGGATGTTCCAAAAACTTTGCCTGCATTGTCTCATGGAATCCTCTTGACAACCCCATTAGATAAGGATCATTACTATCCCCATTTTACAGATAAGGAAACTGAGGCCTGGGGAAGGGAAGTCATGCAATGAGGCAACAGGAGACCTGAGACCAGGTCCCAGGTCTCTCTTCACATCAAGGGCTCTGGCTTGGTGCTCAGATTATGAGATAACCCTCTGCCCTGGAGAGGGGTCTCTTTTTCCTGAATGCAGCTAACGAGATTCAAATCTGGAATGCCAGCCCAACCGATGCCTTCCCAGAGAGTCTGTTCGCCTCAAGCACCCGCCCTCACCTTCTGCTGGAGCTCTTCTATGGTCCTGAAGTAAGACTGGTAGTCAGGGCACAGGGTGACCACCTGGGCCTGGCAGGCCTCTTGGATCTTGCCTTCCAGTTCTGCATTCTCCCGCTCCAGCTGGCGCACCTTCTCCATGTAGCTGGCCAGGCGGTCATTCAGGAACTGCATGGTCTCCTTCTCATTGCCATTGAAGAAGCCCTCACGGAACCATCCACAGGTGCCCATGGAGCTGGCAATGCCACTGACTGGCCGGCAGCTGCTGGGCTGGCAGGAGCTGGACAGGTAGGTCTTGGAGAAGCCGCTGGCTGGCCGGAAGGTGGTGGGCATGCAGACAGAAGACAGGCATGCCATGGGCTGGCAGACATAGCCCAAGCACAGCTCAGGCCGGCCACTCATGCTGCTGGAGCAGACGGAGAAAGGCCGGGGACAGCTCTTGACAGAAGTTTGCAAGCTATTGGTGACACAGCAGTTGGATGTCATGTTGGAGAGGCCCTTTCTCCTCAGTGGCAACTACCTGGATGTCTACAGACCCCACCCTGCCTGGGCCTTTTTATACTCTTGGAATGAGGGGGCTCAAGTCAGAGAGTCTTTGTGGGACGGTGTTGATGCATACACTCAGCCCCAGAGGAAGCTGCTAATTAATTTGTAATTTGGTCTCCAATAAGGAGTTCCTTTTCTCGTAAAAGAAACCAAGCTTATCATTTGGCTAAAGCAGGACTCTGAGCTCCTGTCATTGATCACCAGGGGAGGGCTTTGGGACACAACTTCAAAGAGTCAATCCCATACCTGAGCCCTCATTACCCAGGCAGGGCTGTCAGGAGACCACCCCGGCCTGGCCCTGTGCCACCATGGGCCTGCACCCCCGCCTGCTCCAGTCCTGAGAAGCCTGCAGGTCTGTGGGCAGCAGCTGCTCCTTTAATGAAAGCATTCCCTGTGGGAAGAGGCCTGGCCCCTGAATGAGAAAATGCGTGGGTGACGGGAGCTGCACTGATACTGGCAGTGGCATAAATTCAGGGAGATGGGAAGAGAAACCTCAGAGGCTTCCTAACATGCATTGTCTCCTACCAAGGCGGAGAAGATTATAGCGGGGGAGAGAATAAACTCAAGACACTGATAGATCACTTCTCAGCCTTGTGGCTAAAATCAAGTGTAATATCTCTTCTTATCGGTTTAATATCTGTTACGTCCTCTATCCGAGGACAATCTATTAAATGGGGTGATGGAGCAGGGAGTTGGAAGAGGGGCTTACTCTGTCCACTCCACACAACGACCTGGTATTGCAGGAACGGTGCACCATCTCCAAAAGAAAAAAAAAAGATGCCAACAGAAAGCCAAAGAATCAAGGACATCCTTCCAGCCGGACCTTCCTCTTGGAAAAGTAGACCAGTGTCACGAACATCCCTGGGAGGCTGATGCTCCGTCTTGACCACCTGAGTCCTCCACTCAATCATTGCCAGACCATGCGCAGGATTGTTGAATGCACGATTATTGTTTGTTGAACAGACTGATCTAGAGCAATCGGAACAGGCTCTGTTTTTACTTTCTGCAGTAGCAGACGGGGAGGGCTCCCTTCAGGACCTTAGCGCATGAAAGCCGTGTGAATCTGCTCCCTTGAGAAGGATGCTCTGCAGCCCTGGGATGAGTTGCACCAGGAAACAGGGAGCAGGCGTCCCAGTCTAGAGGCCTCGGGTGTTCACTAAGGAAGCAACATGCTAGATGGGTAGGTTTTAGTTCTAGCTGTAAAAACTGTGTGCTCACCCCTTCCCATGTACTGTGTGTGTGTTATTACATCCATTTTTTATTTACTAACCTCCACAGCAGAATTCTGGGATATGAGAGCCGGTCTTATTTTTCATCCATTCCCAGAAGTATTGGTAAAAGGAGCAGAAAAGGGAACAAACCAGCCCTTCCACTGCATAAGAAGAGTCAGGCTACAGATGCTGCCTCTAGGAAGACACTTTGCCTCTTTGGGTCTCAGTTTCCTCATGCAAACTGAAATAACATTGCAAATAATTCTCTACAACAGCCATAAATTCCAGGGCCTTGTCTGGATCACCGTTTTAGAGAAGATGGTAGCATCTCATGGAAGGAGCTGTGCTGGTGATACCCACTATGCGGAATGACACTCACCAGGCCACCCTTCAGAATCATAACCAGCGCTTCCTGAATGTACACAGGTGCCAGGCACAGCGCTGGGTGCTTGGCATTGCCCACTTAATCCTCTTCTTGAAAGCCTGCAAGGTAATTATTACTAGAACAAGCTGCATCGGTGGTTCTCACAGTGTGGTCCCCAGAGCAGCATCAGCCTCACTCAGGAACATGTTAGAAGTGACATTTTTCAGGCTCACCCTAGACCTTCTGAATCAGCAACTCTGAGGGCAGGGCCCAGCAATCTGTGCTTAGCGAGACCCCCCAGGGGGTCTTGAGAACCACTGAAGTAGAGGAGGATACAGGCATGCCTCGGAGAGATTGCCAGTTTAGTTCCAGATACTCAAAAAGCAAATATCACGGTATAGTGAGTCACACAAATGAGTTGGACCCCTGGTGCTTACAAAAGTTATGTTTATACTATTCTGTAGCCTGTTAAGTGTGCGATTGCATTGTGTCTAAAAAACAACATATACACCTAATTTTAAAATGCTTGATTGCTAAAAAGTGCTAACAATCATCTGAGCCTCCAGTGAGTTGGTGTCTTTTTGCCAGCAGATGGTCTCACCTCGATGCTGATGTCTGCTGGATGCATCAGGGGGTGGTTGCTGAAGGCTGGGGTGGCTGTGGTAATTTCATAAAATAAGATAACAATCAAGTTTGCCACATAGTTGACTCTTCCTTTCCCAAAAGATTTCTCTGTAGCATGCTGTGCTGTTTGTTAGCATTTTATCCAAGGTAAAACTTATTTCAAAATTGGACTCAGGCTGGGTACAGTGGCTCATGCCTATAATCCCAGCACTTTGGGAGGCCAATGCAGGAGGACTACTTGAGCCCAGGAGTTTGAGACCAGCCTAGGCAATATAGCGAGATCTCATCTCTACAAAAAAAATTAAAAACATAACCAAGTGTGGTGGGGTGCACCTGTAGTCCCAGCTTCTTGGGAGGCTGAGACGGAAGGATCACCTAAGCCCAGGAGAGCTCAATGAACTGTGATCACTGCAGATTGAGTAGATCGAGACTGCCGTGAGCTGTGATTGTGTCACACTGCACTCCAGCCTTGGGGGCAGAGTGAGATCCCGGCTTTAAAATTGGAGTCAATTCCTTCAGATTCTGACAGCTAAGTCTATGTAACATTCTAAGTCCTTTGTCATCATTTCAACAATATTCACAGCATCTTCATCAGGAGTAGATTTCATCTCAAGAAACCACTTTCTTTGCTCAGTCATAAGAAGCAACTCCCCATCCAGTCAAGTTTTATCACGAGACTGCAGCAATTCAGTCATGTCTTCAGGCTCCACTCTTGTTATTTCCACCATGTCTGCAGTGCCTTCCTTCAATGAAGTCTTGAACCCTTCAAAGTCACCCATGAGGGTTAGAATTAACCTCTTCCAAACTCCTATTAATGTGGATATTTTTGTCTCTTCCTGTGAATCACAAATGTTCTTAATGGCACCTAGAATGGTGAATCCTTTCCAGAAGGTTTTTAATTTACTTTATCCTGACAGCCATAGCCTTAAGAAATGTATTTCTTAAATAATAAGACTTGAAAATCAAAATTACTTCTTGATCCATAGACTGCAGAATGTGTTAGCAGGCATGAAAACAACGTTCATCTCCTTGTGCTTTTCCATCAGAGCTCTTGGGTAACCAGGTGCATGAATATTCTGAAAGGAATTTTTTTTGTCTGAGCAGTAGGTCTCAACAGTTGGCTTAAAATATTCAGTAAACCATGCTGTACACAGGTGTGCTGCCATTCAGGCTTTGTTTTTGTTTTGTTTTGTTTTTTATTTATAGAGCACAGGCAGAATAGATTTAACACACTCTTCAGGGCCCTAGGATTTTCAGAATGGTCAATGAGCATCAGCTTCAACTTAAAGTCACTGACTACATTAACCCCTTAACAAGAGAGTCGGCCTGTCCTTTGAAGCTTTGAAAACAGGCATTGACTTCTCCTCTCCAGCTATGAAAGTGCTAAATGGCATCTTCTTCCAATAGAAGCCTATCTCATCTACACTGAAAATCTGCTGTTTAGATAGCCACTTCCATCCGTGATCTTAGCTAGATCATCTGGAGAGCTCACTGCACCTTCTCCATCAGCACCTGCCGCTTCACTTGCACTTTATGTCATGGAGATGGCTTATTTCCTTCAACCTCATGAACCAGCCTCTGCAAGCTTCCAACTTTTCTGGTGCAGCTTTCCTCACCTCTCTCAGCCTTCATGGAGTTGAAGAGAGTCAGGGTCTTGCTCTGGATGAGGCTTTGGCTTAAGGGAATGTTGTGGCTGGTTTGATCTTCATCCAGACCACTCACACTTTTCCCATGCCAGCAATAAGGCTGTTCCACTTTCTTACCATTCGCGTGATCCCTGGGGTAGCACTTTTGGCTTCCTTCCCTTTGCATTCACAACCGGCATGTTTGGTGCAAGAGGCCTAGCTTTTGGCCTAGCTTAGCTTTCGACATGCTTTCCTCACTAAACTTAATCATTTCTAGCTTTTGATTTAAAGTGAGAGATGTATGACTCTTCCTTTCACTTGAGCATTTAGAGGCCATTGTAAGGTTACTAATTGGCTTAATTTTAATATTGTTGTGTCTCAGAGAATAGAGAGACTTGAGGAGAGGGAGAGAGATGGGGAAGGGCCAGTTGGTAGAGCAGTCAGGACACACAACATTTATCAATTAAGTTCGCCGACTTACATGGGCATGATTCGTGGCAGCCCGAAACAATTACAATAGGAACATCAAAGATCACTGATCACCATAACAGATATAGTAATGAAAAAGCTCAAAATATTGTGAGAATTACCAAAATGTGACACAGAGACTTGATATAAACACGGGCCATTGGAAAAATGTCGCAATAGATGTGTTCGACTCAGGGTTGCCACTAATCTCCAATGTGTGAAAACCATGATACCTGGAAGTACCATAAGTTGAAACACTCACTATACAACAAGGTATGCTGTATATATTTTAACAGCTGCCACCAGAATTCCTCTGCCAAAAATTAGAAGCTCCCTCTAAAAATTAAAGTTTAAATTTTTTTAAAAAGGCAGATAAACCCCAGAGGAAAAAAACTTATAGAAAGTGAATTTAGGTAGTTTTACCACTCAAAAAGCCAGCTTACCAACCTGCCTGCCCGCATAGCACCTTCCATCAGCTTTTTAGTGTTTCATCATTCAATATAAACCAAAGGATGCCCTGATACTTGAAGGAAGCCTCCGACATTAAAAACAGAGACAAAATAAAACAAACAAGATAGGAAATTGAGGAAAACAGAAACAACGCAGAATCCAAAACTCTCTATTTTTAAGTGATAACCTCAGAGATAAATATTGCAGTTATAGCCGTGAAACAAGAGCTGAGTGTTATAAAAGAAAAACAAACTAAATTTTAAAATGGCATTTTAGATATAAGAATCCGATCACTGAAATTGAAAGTTTAGATCTAATGTTTAAAATTGTAAGACAAAAACAAGGAAATTGAAAGACAGAGACAAGGCAAAACTCAGAAACAGTCAGAAGTATAATAGCACCAAGTACCAATAGCGCCTGATAGCACCATGTTCCACGTCAGAGCTGCACTGGGCCCTCACCCTCTGCACTGTGTTGCCCAAAGACCCTGCACGCGATGGATGAGCCCTCAGCCCTGCTGCACGTTAGAAGCACCTTGAGAGCTTTCAGAACTCCCAACACCAGACCATATCCCAGATCAACGAAGTCAGAAATTCTTGGGTCAGAGCAGGCATCATATTTTTATAAAGCTCTCCAGGCCATTCCAATGTGCAGGCAAGGTTAAGAACATCTGGCTGAGTGGAAACAGCATTATAATTAACAAGCACAAGTGAGTGAAGTAAATAATCATTAGAGGCAGGGTAACGCATGATCTGTCAGCTCCATCTTGGAGGGAGCTGCTGGGATGGGTTCGGAAGGGGCTTGTGCTACAAAGAACATCATAAATAAGAGCATGACGTACAGAAAACAGAGGTGACGGGGCCCATGTGCTCGAGAGACATTCACGTGCTGCTGACTGTGATATCCCCACTGACTTTGGTGGGGGTGATGAACCACGTAACTGCATATCCACTTCGGTTGGCCTGGCCTGGCCTGGGCATGACTGACTGGAAGGAAACCTCAGAAATGAAACCCTGGGCAGAGAAAGAGTAGATGCCCACCCTCAGAGCAACCCAGCCATCCTTCCAGCTAAAAGAGAGAGTATATACACACTTGTGGGGGGAGAGGGGAGAGAGAGAGAGAGAGAGAGAGAAGGGGGAGATAGAGACAGAGACACAGAGAGAGAGAGTCTCACTCCGTCACCCAGGCTGGAGTACAATGGCACAATCAAGGCTCACTTCAGCTTTGAACTCCTCGGCTCAAGCGATCCTCACCCCCTTAGCCTCCCAAGTAGCTGGAACCACAGGCACACCACCATACCTACCTAAATTTTTTTTAATAGAGATGATGGTCTCACTATGTTTCCCAAGCTGGCCTCAAACTCCTAGTTTCAAGCAATCCTCTCGCCTCAGCCTCCCAAGTGCTAGAAAATCAAGTGTAGTCCACTGTGCCCAGAATAAGAGAGCGTCAATATTAATGACCAGTCTTCAAATGCCCAGCCCGTACTTCACAGTGTAAGTATCATGTTCTCTATTTTACTGAGGAGCAAACTGAGACTCAGAAAAGAACCATGACCTGCTAAAGTTCCCATATGCAGTGAATGGTGGGGTGGGGATGTGAACCCTGGTCCATCTGACTCTATATTCAGAGCCCATGTTTGTTACACTGATGTGAAGACCCCTTCAGCCAGTCTCCTGCTACCACTGAGGTACAAAGGAAAAGAAGGAGAGGGTGAGCCCCCTTCCTGCCCCAATCCAAACCTCCCTCTCCCGCGGACCAGTCCTGCCACTAGTGCCTAAAACACTGCCTGGCACAGGGGGACATTCAGGAAGGGTTTGTTGAATGAAGCAAATGCTCCTGAGACCACCCTTTGGGGTGGTTGGGCCTCAGCAAAGTCAGTCAAGGAGTTCCCAGAAGCCTGACCGAGGTGGCCATGGATGCCAGGAGCAAGGGGACCGGGAGAAACAAACGGCCCAGGCCCTTCTCTAAGGGAGGGAGATGGAGGAGTCTACAGTCAATCTGAGGGAACTATACCAGGCACCCTTAAGGGGCGGGTCTTGGGCTTGCCTTGGTCAGCACCTGTCACCAATCTGTTCTCTACTTTGGTCATGTGACAGCTCTCTCTGAAGTCCCTTAGCAAATGCTCTCAGTTTCTTATGGGGAGCACGTGGCCATCTGAGGTCAGGCCACCTTCCTGTGGAACTTGCTATCTTTGGAGGCCCCTTCGTACGCCTCAGCAGATGCAAGAGCACACAAGAAGGCAGATGCAACAATGTGCACAAGACTCTTAAGAATGAGAACCGAACCTCAGGATTAGGGATGGAAGTCCCAGTAGTGGGCTCACTCTCTGTCTCCTGCTTGTGGTGGGCTGTGGACTGTTAAGGGAGTTGCTGAACTGGGAGGGCTGGAATGGAAGGGGGAGATGCAACGCACCCAGAAAGGACCCTAGGAGACTGTGGAATCCTCCCTTCTTCATCCCCCTTAAAGGAGGGCCTGGGTCACTGCTCTAATGAGGACCACAGGCATGAGGCAAATGATGTGGTCTAAAATGCTTCACATGATACTGATCTCAGTTTCTTTTTTTTTTTTTTTTTTTTTTTGAGTCAGAGTCTCACGCTGTAGCCCAGGCTGGAGTGCAGTGGCAAACTGCTCACAGCCACTGCAGCCTTGACCTGCTGGGCTCAGGCAATTCTTCCACCTCAGCCTTCCAAGTAGCTGGAACTACAGACGTGCACCACCACGCCCAGCTAATTTTTTTATTTATTGTAGAGACAAGGTCTCACCACACCATGTTGCCCATAATTGGTCTCCAACCCATGGGCACAGGCAATCCTCTTGCCTCTGCCTTCCAAAATGTTGGCATTACAGGTGTGAGCCACCACACCTGGCCTAATCTCAGTTTCATCCATCCTACGCTGGGATCCCAGGGTGACGATGAATACAAAGAGGTACATCAGTAGAGAGCTGGCAACACCTGTCACCACATTGGAATCTTATAGAAAGGCCTTCATCATGGAAGCCAAGTGAAAAATCTCACTGTAGGCCTCTACTCACCCCAAACAGTGGCATAGTGACTCTGTCATCCCAAGGGCCACACTGGGTCACATATTCCCCATTCAACTGCCCAGATGTCACCCCCTGAACTCACTAGAGACACAAACCAACAACCTGAAAGGTGTGATGTAGGCACTGGAAGCCAGAGTAAATGCATTTTATTGTCCCGCCAACAGAAGCCCTCTGTTGCCTTTCAGAACTCTCTGGAACAGCACCCAGGAGGAAAACCTGACCCAGGAGGCTGCCTGAGAATAACCCTGGTGCCCATTGAAATGATGAAGAGTTGAAACCTTTGGGGGCAGCCAGTCTTAGTGACAGGCTCTGAGAAACTCTGAGTCATGCATTTGCAGGAAGACCTCTCATTGCCAGACCCGGGGCCCGGGCTCTGTGAAAAGAGAGTGGATTGCGTTGCAAGGGTTAGGGTTGGGTGGAGGCCAGGTCCAAGCCCTGGAGACAATGGCCGTGGCCTTCTGGGTCAGCCAATCTCAGAACCGGCCCCCAGGGCAGGGCACACAGATGGGGCGGGGGCTGCAGGTTGTGCGAGCTGTGCCAGAACCACAGGAAGCCACAGGAAGGCAGGGGACACATGGTTTGGAGGGCGAGTAGTCAGGGGCACATGGGTTACAGGGAAGCCTAGGAGGAAAAACAAAATCAGATTACTATGATTTTCCACTTGTTGTTTCCAATAACTCAGAGCAAATCCCAGAATATGCAAACTGGAAGTCACCTTAAAAATCACCTAATTGGCTGGGCTCAGTGGCTCATGCCTATAATCCCAGCACTTTGGGAGGCTGAGGTGAGAGTATTGCCTGAGCCCATGGGTTGGAGACCAGCTTGGGCAATTTGGCAAGACCTCATCTCTACAATAATCAAAAAATTAGCCAGACGTGGTGGCGTGTGCCTGTAGTTCCAGCTACTTGGAAGGCTGAGGTGGAAGGATCACCTGAGCCCAGCAGGCGGAGGCTGTGGCAGCCATGAGCGTGCCACTGCACTCCAGCCTGGGCGACAGAGTGAGACTCCAACTCAAAAAAAAAAAAAAATCACCTAATCGGCCGGGTGCAGTGGCTCACATCTGTAATCCCAACACTTTGGGACACCAAGGCAGGAGGATTATTTGAGCCCAGGAGTTCAAGACTAGTCAAGGCAACATAGCGAGACCCCATCTCTACAAAAAAATTTTAAAATTAGCTGAGTGTGGTGGTGCACGCCTGTAGTCTCAGCTGCTGAGGTGGAAGGATCACTGGAGCCCAGGAGGTTGAGCCTATGGTGAGCTGTGATTGCGCCACTGCCCTCCAGCCTGGGCAATACAGTGAGACCCCGACTCAAAAAAAAATTATCTAATCCTGCCCCCTCATTTTACCAAGAGGAAAACAGAGACCCAGAGAGAAAAATGGCTTTGCTGGAGTCATGTGATAGTTTATAACAAGACCAGAACTAAATCTCAGGGCGCCTGACTCCAAATGCCCAGCTCTTTTTTGGCACCATGCTGTTTCCTCAGAACTTTGTAGACTGTATTCAGAAGACAGAGAACATGCAGTGACACTCACTTGCTGTCCTCGCTCTCCAGCAGGCCCCGGTACGTGTCGATCTCGCCCTCCAGCCGTGCCCGGACATCCAGCAGCACCTGGTACTCCTGGTTCTGTCGCTCCAGGTCACAGCGTATCTCCGCCAGCTGTTCCTCCACGTTGGTAATCAGGCCCTGCATCTGGGCCAGCTGGGCACTGTAGCGGGCCTCTGTCTGTGCCAGGGTGGACTCCAAAGCGTCTCTCTGTGAGAGCAAGGGTTGGTAGGGAGGAAGAAGGCTAGAAGCCAGAGAAGGAGCAAGGGAGAGCCATCTGGTCCCAGTGAGGCCTCAGAATCCAAGAGGGAAGCTCCGAGATCCCTCTGAGTGAGGATGAACCACATCCAGATATCTCATTCTAGATGAGCCAATTAACCCCTGCAGCTTCCTTGATCTAAGATATCTCCCTATTCATGTCAACTCCAAGTAACAGATAATTACTCAGAAGATGTATTTGCTCACACAAACACAGGAGCCACTGCCCAGACATGTCAGTTGCCACATGCCTCTTGTCTTTTACCACTGGGGCATTTGGGATCAGGGTTGGGCCTCCATTCCCTCTTCTCTACACAGAGAAGCCCTATTGCTCAAGAATTTGAACCTGCGGAGCCTGCCTGTGGTCAGAGCATGGGAGCTGGGGGGCCTGCGTGCTTCTAGGCTTGATCCAGCTCCACTCCACCTCCAGACTCACCATGCTTTGCTGGGCCTGCAGCTCAATCTCCAGAGCGTTGACCGTGCGTCTCAGTTCAATGATCTCCGCCTGGCAAGACTGCAGTTGCTCCGAGCTGGACACCACCTGCTGGTTCAGCTCCTCGGACTGCAACATACACACACACAGGTCCTGGTCAGGAACACTAGGGACTCTGTTTGAGAGCTCTGCAGAGGCCGGTTATAGTCGTGAGCCAAGAAGGACCTTCCAGACTACCCAGTGCAACCCATTCATTGCCCACTCCAGAACACTGTCGCTGAGAGGACCACAGCCCACCCAAGGCTGCACAGCAAGGTCAAAACAGCTGGGACTCAAATTCAGGCTTCTTGACTCAGAGTTCCGGGCTCCCTTCTGTGTGACCCACCATGTGCCTCTGTTGCACTGACTGTTTCCAGGCCCCTACCTGGGTGTCAAACCAGTCTTCTGCATCCCGGCGGTTGTTCTCCACAAGGGTCTCATACTGACACCTCATCTCATCCAGAACTCGGTTCAGGTCGACCGGTGGGGCAGCATCCACCTCGACATTGAGGCGGTCACCAAGCTGGCAGCGCAGTGCATTCACTTCCTGTGGCACAGACCAGGGTCAGTACTACCTGTCCTAGCTAGCTGCCTCTCATATCACCTGTTCCCTATGTCACTTGCTCTTCATGTCACTCTCTCATTCTCAACTCCTCCCCATATCACTTCCTCCCCATGTCACCTCCTGCCCATGCTCACCTCCTCCCATGTCACCTTCTCATTCATACCTCCTCCCATGTCACTTGTTCCCTATGTCACCTCTTCCCCATGTCACCTGGTCCCCATGTCACCTGTTCCCCATGTCACTTTCTCATTCTCACCTCCTCCCCATGTCACCTCCCACCAATGCTCACCTGCTCCCCGTGTCACTTCCTCCCCATGTCACCTCCTCCCCATGTCACCTCCTGCCAATGCTCACCTGCTCCCCATGTCACCTCCTCCCCATCCTCACCTCCTCGTGGTTCTTCTTAAGGCACATCAGCTCCTCCTTCAGGGACTCAACCTGGGCCTCCAGGTCTGACTTGCACAGGGTCAGATCATCCAGGATCCTGCGCAGCCCGTTGATGTCAGCCTCCACCAGCTGCCTCAGGGACACCTCCGTCTCGTACCTGCAGGCACAGAACAAGGCACCTGCATCTGCAACTCCTTTTCATACCTAAGTTGGATCTATCCCCAGACTGGCCAAGTGCTGTGAGTCCTGCCTTCGTGCTACCATGACAGAAGGCAGCCAAAACCCTGAGTCCGGGCATCCACAGTGTCCAGTTCAACTAGCCCCCAGCCACGGGACCAGCAGGACAACTCACTTGGTCCTGAAGTCGTCAGCAGCCAGCTTGGCATTGTCGATCTGTACCACCAGCCTGGCGTTCTCCGCCTTGCCGCACAGGGTCTGTGAACATAAAGAAGTTGTTTCAGTGCAAGGAGGAACTTTCTGCTGATCGGTGCACCCCAGAGCTGGCAGGAGTTGCCTCTGGGGAAAGAACATCGCCCACCCTGGACTCCTGGGGCTCCATGAGCGCTTGAGGACACGTCATAGGGATCAGACCGTGGACCCCTGGGGTCCCTCCCAATGCCATGCAGCTGTGCCCTGTGACCAGGGCTAGCGAGAAGGGCGTGAACATGCAGCAGGCAAGGCCCAGCATGGTGGAACAAGGCTTCTTCCTGCCATCCTGTCTCCCAGGCCTACTGGGGCCCCAGGGCAAGTTCTTGCCAACAGTGTGCCCTGAGAGTCTCTGGTCATAAATGGTCCTTCTCAGAGCCAGCTGTGACTTTCAGGAGTTGTAGAATGGGGAAGAGGAAGAAAACTTCTCTGACCGGTGTTTGCTTCCCAGAGTTACTTATGGGAATCCTGAGCCACACCAGATACCTCAGATCTGATCCCCTCACCTTAAATAAATGAGAGAATGAAAACTTAGAAAGTCGGGTGGTGGCACCAAAGGTCACACAACTGGTTAGTTCATAGAGCCCGTGTTTAAGCCCTGGCTCCACTCACTGGCATCTGGGTCACTTAGCCAGCCTGAGCCTCAGCATTCTCATCTGTATAATGGGCTAATGATACCTCCCTCATAAGGTTACTGGGAGGCACAAAAGAGGCCACAGAGGTGAACACACTCAGTGACCTCCCAAGTGCCTCATGGGAGCAGAACAACCAGTGCTGGGGACACCAAGTCCCCAAGATGCCGAAACCACTCTGAGCCTCTCACCTTCTTCTGGAGCTCCTCGGTGGTCTTGAAGTAGGACTGGTAGTCAGGGCACATGAAGGGCACCTGCTGCTGGCACCACTCGCGGATGCGGCCCTCCAGCTCCAAGTTCTCCCGCTCCAGCTGGCGCACCTTCTCCAGGTAGCTGGCCAGGCGGTCATTCAGGAACTGCATGGTCTCCTTCTCA